>MU551687.1:73127-92166 GCA_024362625.1 Silurus asotus | reverse complement strand
CTCACACACACTCCCTCTCTCTCTCTCTCTCTCTCTCTCTCTCCCTCTGTCTCTCTCTCTCTCTCTCTCTCTTTCTCTTCGCTCCATAATTACCATTTTTTGTAAGAATTTAATCTGTAAGCAAAATCTGAGTACAATCCGTCTGTTTGAGTATCAGGAAGAGTGGAATTAATGAAGCATGTGTGCTGCTCTGTGCTGTCTCTCTCTTTCTCACACACACACACACACACACACACACACACACACACACACACACACACTGCTTCTGCTCCTTGTTGGAGATGATTTGGCTTGCTGTCAGTGTTAGCAGCTTCTCATTACAGGCGCGTGTGAAACAGATAGTGAGTGTGTTATTATTACACTGGGGTTCGGGATGTGAGGCGCGAACACTAACACACTTCCCTCTGATCGCTCCGAGATTATTCCTGCCACCTCGCATCACAATCCTAACTAATTGTGTCAGATAATTGGCGTGTGCATGAGTGTGTGTGTGTGCGTGTGTGCGTGAGAGTGTAAATATGTGTATGTGTGCGAGTGGGTGTGTGCATGTGCGTGAGAGTGTGCTTGTGCGTGAGTGTTTGTGCATGAGTGAGTGTGTGCGTGCATGTGTGTGTGTGAGTGTGCGTGCGTGTGTGTGTGTGTGAGTGTGTGCATGTGCGTGCGTGAGTGTGTGGATGTGTGCGTGCGTGCGTGTGTGTGTGTGCGTGCATGCGTGCGTGAGTGTGAGTGTGTGTGCATAAGTGTGTGTGTTTGTGTGCGCGTGTGAGTGTGTGGATGTGCGTGTGCGTGTGTGCGTGCATGCGTGAGTGTGAGTGTGTGTGCATAAGTGTGTGTGTTTGTGCGCGCGTGTGAGTGTGTGGATGTGCGTGCGTGCGCGTTTGTGTGCGTGCGTGTGTGTGTGCGTGCGTGAGTGTGTGGATGTGCGTGTGCGTGCGTGCGTGTGCGTGCGTGAGTGTGTGGATGTGCGTGTGCGTGCGTGCGTGTGTGTGTGTGCGTGCGTGTGTGTGTGGATGTGCGTGTGCGTGCGTGCGTGTGTGTGTGTGAGTGTGTGGATGTGCGTGTGTGTGCGTGCGCTGAGTGTGTGTGTGCGTGCGCGCGCGTGTGTGTGAGTGTGTGGATGTGCGTGTGTTCGTTCATGAGTGTGTGTGGTGAGGAACAGAGAGCTTCGGAGGTTTGTGTGATTTATAGGCTACTGATTTGTAGATCACTGAATCCAGGAGCACGACATCTTCTAAGCTGATTGATCTCCCTGGTGTGTGTAGCAGCAGAGACGCTGCAGGTAGAAAATCAATCAGTAAGTAAATAATGTGTGTTAGATTCCATTCTTCACATGTTTTCCTCCCGTAACGAGTGTAATGAAGATGAGGTTAAAGATCTACTCAAAGTCTGGAACATGTCCTGATTTAATTTCAATTTCGTTCCACATTCATGCATCCAGAGAGGTGTGTGTGTGTGTGTGTGTGTGTGTGTGTGTGTGTGTGTGTGTGTGTGTGTGTGTTTTACATTCAATACATTTCTAAAGATCTTCTACTGAACTCTTCCACTTATTTCAGCAGACTTGAACAAATGTCTTCATTTAAGAAACACACAGGATCTTTATTTATTCATAAATTATTCCTTTTGTTCTTCATTCATTCATTCACTTCCTCTGTATGTGGGAATCTCAGGATTTTTTAATTTTTAAATAAAAAAAGAGAAACTGTACATAAAATGCAAAAAATCCATCTCCCACACGTGCAGTACAAATCCTGTTTCTTATAAATTATATTATATTATATAAATTATATTGTATCAATAAAACTGTAAATTTACTGATTAAACTTAATATAATTTAATATTTATAATTTATTCACATTTCTTTGATTTTATTTGACATTATTCTTTACTTTAATTTCACTGTGAGCTGCAACCCAACAATTTCTCAGTGGAATCAATAAACGATTCTGATTCTCCTTCTTCTTGTATTTTCGGTGATTTCTATATAATCTGCACTTCCCCCTTATGTGATTGGCTGGTGATAAAAGGGGAAGTTTACCTGCTCTGCTGTGCAGATTCGAGACAGTGGCATTGACAGAAAGACAGGAGGTGGAGCTGGAGGTGGAAGTTCAGAGTTCCAAATGTTGAGAAGTGACCACGATGGACAGAATCAGAAAAGAGTTTATTAGAGGGACAGTGCATGTAGGACGTTTTGGAGACACGGTGAGGGAGGTGAGATTGAGATGGTTTGGACATGTGCAGAGGAGGAACATGGGGTATATCAGTAGGAGGATATACCCCATCAAAAGAGGAAGACCAAGGAGGAGGTTTATGGATGTGGTGAGAGAAGACATGCAGGTAGTTGGTGTGAAAGAGGCAGATGTAGAGGACAGAGGAGTCTGGAGACGGATTATCTGCTGTGGCGCCCCCTAATGGGAGCAGAAGTTTTGAATAACAGAACTGGGATTCTTCTACGTTAACAATTTTTTTTTCTTTTCAAAAATGCCTTCCAGGAATGTTGAAAAACTGCTGATTCATAGTGCAGGCACCCTTTAGAAAGCAGTGAATTGGGGTAACTCCTGGGGCAGAATGTAGCTGCTGAGTTCTTTAGGGTGGTTTCGAGTTGAAAAATAACTCCTAAGAGATTAAGAAGGGGAAATTATCGAGAGCTTCCTCTTTCCTGCAGGTTTATTCGGCTTTTATGACTCGTGTCTTTGTGTTTTTGTGATCAGGAAGTAAATTGTGGTGGGCTGATGACCTTCTGGCTCAGATTGGCACAGTGAGGAAGAAGGATGGAGGGAACATGGCGGTCCTGCGCACCAAGACCACCGGAGTGGCTCAGATCCGAGTTTACGACAAAGACGCACAAAAAGGTAGCGTTGTGTTTGGGAGGCTTTTCAGTCGCACAACAACATTTTTATGTGCACTGAAAGTGAAGAGCAGCAACGTTTTTTTTTAACCAGCTGGTGGTGATGAACACTAGATATCAGGTGGAACTCTACCTCCATCGTCTATGAGAAGATCCCTGTGTCGGCCCTCGGTTCTTTTCGAGGCCACCGGTTTCTCCTCCTGAAGATTCCTCAGTAACGGTGATGGGTTCATTAGCAGCCCCGGCGCTGCTCCTTTTAATGCTGCATTAACATAAAAAATCATAATGAATAGTTTTTTAAGGTAAATGTTTTTTTTTTGGCGCGAGAGTCAGATTTGTGCTGAGTAGCGGCGTCATTAATCTCAGTGACACAGAACACAGGGGAGTAAAAACATTCGCTCATTACTCCGACTCACACGCTCTAACTGGGTGTTTCTGTCGGGGAGTGACGCAGATCTGCTGCCTTTTTTATGTTCAGGGAAGTGTGTGTGTGTCTGTGCATGTGTGTGTGTGTGTGTGCATGCGTGTGTGTGTGTGTGTGCGTGCGTGCGTGCGTGTGTGTGTGGGAGTGCGTGTGTGTGTGCGAGTGCGTGTGTGTGTGTGTGTGTGCGTGTGTGTGTGTGTGTTGAAGAGCTCTGCTTAATGGCCTCCTGGGTTTACAGCCTCATGTAATGCACCACTGAACAAAAGTGGAAAATTAATTGGCTGAATTTAGGCTTAAATCACACTGACACACTGTGTGTGTGTGTGTGTGTGTGTGTGTGTGTGTGTGTGTGTGTGTGTGTGTGTGCACGTGCGGGTGTGGGTGTGGCGTTCCTCCCAGGTAAAAATGTGTGTGTGCTGAATAACGGTGGATGTTCTCAGCTCTGCTTGCCCACTTCAGAACACACTCGTACCTGCTCGTGTACATCAGGTTACAGTCTGACGGCCGATCGCTCCACCTGCACAGGTAAACCACCTGCTGTACATTACAGTCCCCTCACACACGTCACATGTCAAATCTCATTCGTACCCGTGTCTGTTTCTCGACTTAAACTCAGGAGTGCCATCGTTCCTGATCTACTCCTCTGAGGATGGGATCCGGGGCGTGTCCCTCGACCCCACTGATCACTCAGACATGCTAATCCCCATCTCAGGAGCTCCGCTAGCGGCCGGGCTGGACTTCCACGCAGGTCAGGAACTCGTCCGACTATAACTTTACAATCAGCAGCTCACTGAACTCAATTCATGCTCACTGAGTCTAATTCTAATGTTATTCTTCATGTCGCATGTCATTAATCTAAAATTGGGCGTGGAGAAATGCGAGAACAATGAGAGATGTTATCAATGTGATGAATAATACTGTAATACCAGATTTATTTAAACACCATGGCCACACAAATAGTTTAAAACATCTCAAATAAATTTCATTCATCAGTCAACGAGCAGATTAATATGATCTTCCCAGTACTTTCTTCTTCTCATTTCTGATTGGTTCACATGTAAATATGGGCGGCAATAAAGCAAAACAAATCGTATCAACATCCTTCAACATGTTTTATTTTAATCAGACTGAAGATTTATAGAAAGTCTATTTTAAAACCATATAAAAGAAGAATATGGTAAAATCTACATTTTTACTAAAAAAATCCAGTTTATCTGCATTCATCCAGACTGTACTGAATTTATTTTCAAATTCAAATGAATAATTTCTACAATATTTCAGAAAACACGCAGGATCAGAACCAGACTGTAGAAACGAAATAAATACTAATAAAACTACGAATAAAGTCAAATTTCACACAAAAGGTGTAACTATAGCAACAGTGGTGTAACGCTATCCTGCTGTAGTGTGTGTTTATAAATACAGTGAAGAGGAAACATTTTGGTTTGTGCTGTAGATTAAAACACACACACACACACACACACACACATATACAAACACACACACACACACACACACACACACAAACACACACACGTGTGTAATAAAGTGTGTTTGTGTGGTCGATGGTTTCGTAGTGAACGATACGGTGTACTGGTGTGACCCGGGATCCAATAAAATCTCGCGAGCTACTCGAGATCAGACGTGGAGGGAGGACGTGATCAACACAGGCATCGTGCGAGCCGAGGGAGTGGCAGTGGACTGGATCTCAGGTACGGTGCCGCTGTCTGGATGGATGGATGGATGGATGAAGAGATGGATGGATGGATGGATGGATGGATGAAGAGATGGATGGATGGATGGATGGATGGATGGTAACTGAGGATGTTCATCTTGTAGGTAACATTTACTGGACGGATCACGGCTCTGATCTCATCGAGGTGTCTCGAGTGAACACTGCGTTTCGGGCCGTGATCTTCTCAGAAGGTCTTGATCAGCCTCGAGCCATCGCTGTACAGCCGCTGAAGGGGTGTGTACTGCTGTTCCACTAATCCTGGTCTACAAAAAATTTCTAATTTCTGAGCAGTGATCAGACTCTGAAAGCTGGAGAGAAGATCTCACATATCCATCAAGGAAATAAATCAGCGAGTGTGTATGAGTGTGTTCTTCATCGTCGTTATGTTTTTTCCTTTTCAGCTTCCTGGTTTGGACAGAATCGGGACAGTCCCCGAAAATCTCCAGATCTCGTCTGGATGGATCAGAGCAGACGGTCCTGGTGAACTCTGAGCTCCTCTGGCCGAGCGGCGTGGCCATAGATTATCAGGTTTTGTCGAGAAAAATGTTCTAATCAACCTTATCTAGAGTGTGTTTTAATCTAACTCATATCCATCCAACAAATCGACCTCACAATTACTATAGAAGCTTTTAGATACAGTAGAAGCAGCTTAATTAAAACCCCAACCCTAACCTATGTGTTTAAATCAGTCTCATGTAGTCGCTGTTCTTCAAGTATAATTCACAATAGCGATCAGATTGTAATAAATAGAGTAGAGTAAAGTCTGACTGGTGTGATGAGTGTGTTGGAGAGACAAGAAAGAACAACATACAAGGCTTAAGCATGTTTATTGTACTGAGAAGAGGTGAGATTTATGATGCTGTTAGTGAAGAATGCTCCTAAGAGATTCCATAAAAATAGAATAGCGAATAGCATGATAAAAGCAGAACTCTTACACAGAGTAGATGTAGGGAAGATAAAAACCTGAGAGCAGGAGGAAGCGGTGCCTGGCTGGACCAGAGGGGGTGAAAGTTGTACACATTCTTTTCTTAATTGACCTAGAGAAAAGGCTGTAAATAGGGGTGATGGGGGGAACAGGAAATCCCAAATATGGACTCACAGGAAGGAGACTTTGCTAGGATGAAGAAAATAGGAAAAAAAATAAAGGTGTAATGTAACACCAGGGTATAAGAATGAGTGTGTGCAAAGTGTGTGTGCGCTTGATCATTTTGATGTGATGAAGTGACCACCTTCTATGGGCTCGTCAGAACGTGTCTGGAATAAAGAGGTTTTTGCTCTTTCATATTCCAAGACTGAAGATTCTTCATTGGCTACATCGGGAATTAACTGAAACAAAGAATCCACCCGTGATGTGTCTGCTCAGAGACGGGTTCTGAATTCCGATAGTTTGCTCCTGGTTCTTCTGCAGGTTCTAAGTCGTGACAGTACATGTGCTTCCAGGTCAGAGGTCACAGTCTGATAATAGATCATTAGATGAGTTGAACAGATTCAGGTTGTGTCTCGGTCCCTCAGGCTCTCCAGGACAGGACTGAATTCTGTAGTATTCTTATGGTTTCTGTTGCTGAAATTCTTTTTTTAAATTGTATTCCAGGAAAATAAATTATACTGGTGTGATGCGCAGACACACCGGATCGAGAGAATCGACCTGGACAGCGGCAAGCAGCGAGAGATTATTCTGAACGACGACTCTGCTGATCTTTCCTCCATCGCTGTATACAGCTCTTACATCTACTGGGCTGACAGGTCCTTTATTATCCCCCTTACATTTACATCCAACGTATCTCAAATATATAAAGCCATAGAATTTAATATGAATTTATTTCTATAAAAGAAACAGAAATTTCCTCATCCTGGACTGTAATTAATTCATCAGTGTGATCAGTGAAGGCTTTAAATCCAGATGTTGTAATAGTTATTTGTAATAAATATGAAATTTAAATCCTGAGTGAATCATTATTGCAAAAATACAAACAAATCTGTTCTTATAACACTTGTAAGTTCAGGTTTTTTTTAAGTAGTAGATGAAAGTGTAGTATTATGTGTGTGTGTGTGTGTGTGTGTGTGTGTGTGTGTGTGTGTGTGTGTGTGTTTGGTAAGTATTCTGTTCTCTGATGTTTTTCAGGTCCTACTCTAACGGCTCGATTCGGCGCGGCTCCAAAAGCGACTCCTCGAACACCCTGACGCTGAGGAACAGTCTGGGGAAAAGCCTGCGAGACATCAAGGTGTTCAACCGAGAACGAGAGGAAGGTTAGAGGTTTTATATGGAACCTACACATCTACATCCAGAATATTCCGGAATATAGAAGATCCTGGCGGAGAGACTCGGAGTGTAATGAACAGCACCTGAGGGGTTTTCAGAATTATTCATCCCATCATCTCATTCAGGATTCAGGACCAAACCAGCAGCAGCAGATTCCATCCATAATCAGTTTCTGCAAAACCAGAGGCTGCCGCCAGGAAAACTAGCCGACAAGATACCTACAAGGAACTAGCAAAACTCTGGGAAGTAAGAGAGCTTGGAGAGTGGAATTAGAAGATCTGGTGCAATATAGGGAGCTAGAAACTGGAGAGCTAGATAAAGCAGAAAGCTCATCAACTCTATTTGTGAAAGCAAGAAAAGTAGATTGAGAGTTTCAGAACAAGGAGAGCTCCACACCTAGAGAACTTGGAAAGCAGAAATTCTTGTAGGGCATCGATAAATGTGGAGATCAGAGAATTTCCAACCTATAGAGAGTATGAAGGTCTTGGAAATAGTATAACTAGGGATCTATGGAGTTCAGCATAATGAACAAATCTAGAGCCTACAGGAAGCTTTCAAGAAAGCGTGTATCTACAGGAGGAAAGATAGGAACCTGTGTGGCAAAGATCTGCAGAACTAAAAATGGTAGATCTAGTGAGGTGGGTTAGTGAAAATCTGGAGCTGGGATCTGGGTCTGTGACATCTTAAAGAGAGTGAAGAGAGTTTGGAAGCTCAGAGATAGTTGTATAGTTGTAGATCTTTGAGGAGAAGAAAACGAGTATATACAGGGAACTGCAGCAAACTGTAGGGATCTGGAGGAAACTAGAACTATGGAAAATATAAGACCTGTCATTATCAGTACTAGTGTTTTAGAGAAAGACTGTGTGTGTGTGTGTGTGTGTGTGTGTGTGTGTGTGTGTGTGTGTGTGTGTGTGTGCGCGCAGGATGTACAGAACAGTTTATTTTTCTTTAAAAACGACTACAAGAGGCTCATTTATCAAGCAACGAGAAACGAGTGTTAAAAATACTAGACACTGCGCTCAGGTGGGACTTCACAGGGTGCGAAGAAAAACACACACACACACACACACACACACAGTGATTAATCACACTCACACACTGGTTTCCTTGTGCTTAGCGAATTAAAAAAGCCCAGATGATGTAATGCTCAGCCTGTGTTTAATCATCTCATTAAGATTCACTGCATTTGAGCCGGAACTGAAAAACTCCACTGAGATTGGGGTCCATCAGGGTCTGGGAGGAAACTCCTGGGCTGGACGGAGAGGAGTGGGAGAGTGATTGCATTTCAGTGGGGCAGGACTGCGACACAGTTCTGAGGGTGGAGTAAAGATGGACAGGAAATGATATTCTGCTTCTGAATTGCTGTTATGGATTAGACTTCTGATCCATCGCAGTGCAGTTATTTCAGTGTCCACTCTGTGTCTGTGTGTGTGTGTGTGTGTGTCTGTGTGTGTGTGTCTGTGTGTGTGTGTGTGTGTGTGTGTGTGTGTGTGTGTGTTCTCCCACAGGGATGAATAAATGTGGCCACAGTAATGGCGGTTGTGAGCAGCTGTGTTTTTACTTGGGGAGAAACAGGAAGTCGTGTCTCTGCGCTCGAGGTTATTTAGCTCCAGACGGACTGTCGTGTCGCGTGGACGAGGTCTACCTGCTGTACTCCGAGAGGACGGCATTTAGGAGAATCCACATCTCCGAGTTAGGAAACAGAACACACAGCGTTCCCGCTCAGTCGTACCGGCGACCAGAGTACTTCCAAAACATCACCGCTCTGACATTCCATCACATGCAGCCGAGGAACCGCGTCTTCTTCAGCGACGCCCATTACGCCAACATCCAGGTGATTAATGATGACTGGACGGGACGCCGCGTACTCGCCGAGGGTGAGGTCCTGTTTCCTTAGTTTCTGTGTGTGTGTGTGTGTGTGTGTGTGTGTGTGTGTGTGTGTGTGTGTGTGTGTGTGTGTGTGTATTGGTCCTGATGAAATGTTAAGGCTGTAAAGGAGCAGCTGCAGGTTCTTCAACAGCACCATCATTAATGCTATAACCACCATCCCACACCGGCCAACTTTCTCAACGGGTATAATGTAGAAAAATCCATAACCATCTGCCAGATGAGCACCAGAATCCCTCAGCAGTGGACAATACAATTAAAATATCATCACACCTTGTCTCCAAAACGTCCTACATGCACTGTCCCTCTAATAAACTCATTTCTAATCCTGTCCATCGTCGTCACTCCCAACGAACATCTCAACATCTTCAGCTCTGCTACCTCCAGCTCCACCTCCTGTCTTTTACTCAATGCCACTGTCTCTAATCCATACAACATCTCAGGTCTCACCACAGTCCTATAAACTTTCCCTTTCACTCTCACAGATACTCTTCTATCACAAATCACTCCTGCTATCACTCTTCCCCACCCACTCCACCCTGCCTGCACTCTTTTCTTCACTTCTCTAACACTCTCTCCATTACTTTGAATGTTGACCCCAGGTACCTGAACTCCTCCACCTTCTCCATAATGTGTCTGTGGTGCTCTTCCTTGGCATGAAACCATACTGCTGCTCACAGATGGTCACCTCTTCTCTCAGCCTGGTTTCCACTACTCTTTCCCAGAACTTCATGATGTGACTGATCAACTTAATTCCCCTGTAGTTACTGCAGGTCTGCACATCTCCCTTATTCTTAAAGATCAGTACAGCACACTTCTTCTCCATTTCCATCCCAAAATATCAGCACTGTAGCAGTTTAATGTTTGATTACTAATATAAATGATACTAAAAATAACAATTACATTTGAATATAAACATAAAGAAATCTCAGAAACATGTATGTGTATGTAATGTATTTAAATGTGTGTGGTATAATTGGTGTATAATTGAGGTTGAAGTTCTCCTGTTGCAGAACCACTTCATGTTCTCTGCTTGTGTGTAAATTGAGAAGATTCGTAAGCTATAAAACTCTTAGCCCCGCCCCTTTCAGTCTCATCACCTGTCACTTTGTGGACACTTTTTAAACTTAAAATTGATATAACATTTTTTTAATCAATGCGATCACAAGCTCCGCCCCCTCGTTCTGACTGATCGGTTTATCAGTCGTCGAGCTTGTGACTGTATGCCTGTGCGGAGCAGATGATCAGATAAATTGTGTGTGTGTGTGTGTGTGTGTGTGTGTGTGTGTGTGTGTGTGTGTGTGTGTGTGTGTGTGTGTGTGTGAAAAATGCATCGCACCATAAAAGCTGTCAGGATTACAGCTCATCTCTGTTAATCAATAGCTAATTAACGCCCCTCGCCAGCTGCAGCTCGCTGATGTACCGCTGTACCTGTCAAACACTCGCACCTGGTCCTCTACCTTACAGCGTCATTACAGCTGTGTCCCAAACCCCCCACCGCCCACCACCCTCCCAGAAACACACACACACACACACACACACACACACACACACAAAAGCTTGTACATTACTTTTTCCAACAATCTTATCTTTAATCACAGTCTCATTACTTGCAGTTAACAGTCATCACCAGGAGTCTAATCATCTCTCCCTCTCTCGCTAGTCCAGGCTAGTCACTCTTTCCTGTAGCGCCTAGCATGTTTGCCCCTCACCTGTTTCTGCCTGACCCTGAAACATCATCTCAGAGAGGAGTGCTGATCACATCTGTATTTGTGACCATTTACCAGATGATCCACCTAAAAACGTGAAGTGGTTCATGCTCAGGAGCATTGCGGCTAATTAACCGTTACGGAGGATAAATCTCTACGTCTTCTGTATTTCTCAGAAACGGACTAATTTAATAATGCCATGGCCTCGAACACCAATCAACAATCAACAACGAACAAAGAGTGTGGAATAACACTTCAGGTCTAACGCTTCCTCCAAGCTCAGTCACGTTTCTCCAGGGGTTCACGTTAAAAAGTCTCAGGAAGTCCTCAGATTGAGAATGTTTCATAATTAGGGCAACATTGATGGGAGTATCTTCACTGTGGATATCCTGAAAATGTTTCCCGAATGTTCTGGATTTATGGACCACCTGATTACAGATGGATGATCTGTGTGAATGAGGTCTGGTCAGAACCAGAACAGAACAGTGGAGACCTGAACAGTGCGGTGTGTGTATGGTGGGAGAGGGTTATTAGTGCATAGCGATGATGTTGTTTATTCTACGTCTGATTGCGTTATGACCGTAAGAAACGCAGAGGAAATGAAATCGAAGTGCGACATCACACTAATACATCCCTCGCTGCTCGATTCCTTACAGAAAGGAATAAAAAGCATCTTTTCTTATCGCGTCGCTGCTGATGTAATCCACCTCTACTGACAGCGCTGTCTCCCCGAGCAGTCTCCTTTCAGCAGAGTTTACTCACGCTGGGTGAGGGTCAGACACTCTGGTGGACACACTCGGTAATAACCCCACTCTGCTCTGACACTACTGATCCTACAGCGCACTCGACCTCGCGGTGTCCTAATGCGCACCAGATCGATGTCTATTAGACAGCAAGCTCGAAAAACGTGGGTTTGTGTCTCGTCCAGGTTGAAACTCTTTAATAAGATTCAGTGCATCGCAAAACACTTCTACACAAACACAATCCCGTATCAATTTTCATCTTGTTTGTGTTGGCCAGTGGGTTAGGGTTAGGGCACTCGACTCGAATCAAACTCAAAATTAACCTCGTTTACGCAGAGGGAAAGTTTCGGGTGTTCAGAGTCAGATTACTCGAAATTCCTAAAAGCTCCATGTTCAGATTCTTAGTAGAAAAATCTAGAAGGATTTTATCCATCACTGTCTTCACAACACCACAAACACTCATCTTTTAAAAGTAAAACAAACAAAAAATTCAGACTGAAGAAGGAAACAAAATGAAATAAATGAAATAATATCTGGATGTATTAGTGAGAAGTTTTTGAGAGTGTTGAAATGAATCCACTGAGTCTCATACACTTTGTGGTCTACAAAATTTGTGGACACCTCGGTATTTTTGAACATCCCATTTTACATGTAGTTTTCATTTCCTGTTATAATAACCTCCACTCTTTTTGTGAAAACTTGTGCACCTTCAGACACAGGGTTGTGTCAGGTTGGGGTGCAGTCAGCATCCACATTCAATAGGGTTGGAGCTCAGGAGATCTTTCACGTCTTCCAACCCATGGAAAGCAGATCTTCACGGAGCTGGCATTTTGCACAGTCATGCTGGAATAGGTTTTTCTCCTGGTTAAAAAAATTAAAGAGAAAATTTCATTTCCAAAGATGTTCGATGCAACTGTGTACAACTTTGTGCGAACATTTTGACGAAGAACCAAATATGGGTGGAAACGTCAGGTGTCCCAATACTTTTGACACTACATTGTTTATCACAGGTATATAATTGTATGAATAATTGTAGCTGGAATGATGTTTAGCTTCAATATCAATAAACAGCACCAACATCTGTACATCTGAGTTCTGAATACTGAGGTTCAGTAATAAATTCCAGAACATGAAGTGTGAATCCGCCAAACCTGCACCTGAGAGAAGGAAGTTCAATTTAGAGTGTTGGATTAAAATGAAAAGATGTGCAGAGAGAGAGAAAGAGAGAGGGAACAAAACAAGGAGAGGGAAAAGAAAATAGGGAGAGAGATTGAGAACAGAAAAGCAAGAGAGGAAAGAGAGAGAGGGAGAGAGAGAGAGAGAGAGAGAGATGGATAGAGAGAGAGAGAGATGGATAGAGAGAGAGAGAGAGAGAGAGGTGGAGAGAGAGAGAGAGGTGGATAGAGAGAGAGAGAGAGAGAGAGAGAGAGAGAGAGAGAGAGAGAGAGAGAGGGGGAGAGAGAGAGAGAGAGAGAGAGAGAGAGAGAGAGAGGTGGATAGAAAGAGAGAGAGAGAGAGAGAGAGAGAGAGAGAGAGAGAGATAGAAAGAGAGAGAGAGAGAGAGAGAGAGAGAGAGAGATCAGCTCATTTCACAGTAATGCCTTTGTACAGCCAACATCTGTCTCAGTTAGTGACTTAGACAAGAGATGAATGATGGGCAGAATTAGTCTGACATCCCTCACACACACACACACACACACACACACACACACACACACACACACACACACACACACACACACACACACTCTCTCATACACACTCATACACAAACACAAACTATACACTCACAAACAGACACACACACACACTCATACACAAACACAAACTATACACTCACAAACAGACACACACAAACTATACACTCACAAACAGACACACACAAACTATACACTCACAAACACACACACACACACTCTCTCATACACACTCATACACAAACACAAACTATACACTCACAAACAGACACACACACACACTCATACACAAACACAAACTATACACTCACAAACAGACACACACAAACTATACACTCACAAACAGATAACACACAGACACAATCATACACGGACACGTGCATACACAAAAACACACTCATACACACTCTCTTTCACACACACATACACACACACACACACACACACACACACACTCACTCACTCACTCACACATTTACAAACACACACTCACTCACATGTATACACACAACACACTTGTACATACACACACACACATACACATACATACACACATATAAACATACATTCAAAAACACACACATGCTCATACACATACACTTACATACACACAAACGCAGACACACACACACACACACACATACATACACACACATACACACACAGACACTCACATAAACATACTCACACACACACACTCATGCACACACACAGACACAAACACACTCATATACACACACACACACACATACACACAGACACGCATAAACATACACTCACATACACACACACTTATACAAACGCATTCATAAACATACACACACACACACACACTCATTCACACACTCACTCACACATGTACACACACAAACACATACAAATGCAAACTTGGAAGGTGTGAGTTGAAGTGTTTTCACCCGTTGCTTGAAGATAGCCAGAGACTCCGCTGTTCAGACATCTAGAGGAAGTTTATTACAGCACCTCGGTGACAGAACAGCAGCAGTGGGGTGGTGTGGGAGAACTTGGGCAGATTGTGGGGTGGTGTGGTAGAACCTGGGCAGATTGTGGGGTTGTGTGGTAGAACCTGGGCAGATTCTGGGGTTGTGTGGGAGAACTTGGGCAGATTGTGGAGTGGTGTGGGGTGGGAGAACCTGGGCAGATTGTGGGGTGGTGTGGGAGAACCTGGGCAGATAGTAGGGTGGTGTGGTAGAACCTTGGCAGATTGTGGGGTGGTGTGGGAGAACCTGGGCAGATAGTAGGGTGGTGTGTTAGAACCTTGGCAGATTGTGGGGTGGTGTGGGAGAACCTGGGCAGATAGTAGGGTGGTGTGGTAGAACCTGGGCAGATAGTAGGGTGGTGTGGGAGAACCTGGGCAGATAGTAGGGTGGTGTGGTAGAACCTTGGCAGATAGTAGGGTGGTGTGGTAGAACCTTGGCAGATTGTGGGGTGGTGTGGGAGAACTTGGGCAGATTGAACATTAATCGTGCAGCTACGTTTTGGATCATTTGCAGTGGATGAATAGCGTTCAGGGGAAGATCTGCCAGCAGAGAGCTGCAGTTATACAATCTCGGAATCACAAGAGACTGAACAAGCACCTACACTCTCTCACACACATAGACACTCAAACACACAAGCATTTACACTCAGACATACACACTGAAGGTGAGAGATTTAAACACACACACAGAGTGTGTGTTTGTGTGTCTGCATGTTTGTGTGTGTCTGCATGTTTGTGTTTTTGTGTGTGTGTGTGTGTGTGTGTGTGTGTGTGTGTGTGTGTGCGTGCGTGTGTGTGTCTGTATGTTTGTGTGTGTGAGTGTGTCTGTATGTTTCTGTGTCTGCATGTTTGTGTTAGCATGTGTGTGTGTGTGTCTGTATGTTTGTGTGTCTGCATGTTTGTGTGTGTGTGTGTGTGTGTCTGCATGTTTGTGTTTGTGTGTGTGTGTGTGTGTGTGTGTTTGTGTGTGTGTTTGTGTGTGTTTGTGTGTGTGTGTGCATGTGTGTGTATGTGTGTGTCTGCATGTGTGTGTTTGTGTGTGTATGTGTGTGTGTGCATGTGTGTGTTTGTGTGTGCCTGTATGTGTGTGTGAGTGTGTTATTAGATTAGATTTATTTTAATAATATTCTATGTTTACCCATATTTAATTTATTTTTTATCTAATTACCAGATGAAATATATGAATGAATTTAAGACTAGTTATTGGTTATACCTGTGTAATTACGTCTTTATTACATTCCTTCTCGTCTCCAGAGCTCTAAATTCTAACCCTAGTTGAAAGTGTTTATGAGCCTGTAATAAAACTACAGTGGTGTTAAAATGTAATCATTTCTAATAACGTGTGTAATGACGTGTAGAAAAACATATTTAAAAAAAATGTTTAAAATAACTTGTTCAATAAGTCTCTGACAGTGTGTGTGTGTGTGTGTGTGTGTGTGTGTGTGTGTGTGTGTGTGTGTGTGTCTCGCGTGCAGATGTGGGTACAGTGCAGGGTTTGGCGTATCACCGAGGCTGGGACGTGTTGTACTGGACGAGCTCCGGGGCGTCCACCATCATGCGACACTCTCTGGACCAGAGCCGAGCCGGAGCCTGGAACAGAGACATAGTGGTCCAGATGGACAGAGACCATCATCCTCACGTCCTCACACTGGACGAGTGTCACAGGTGAGATCATATTTTATTATTATTAACATTATCCATTCTTCAGCTGAAACTGAGAGCAACAGATTCCGAGGCTCAGTGTTACATATTGACGATGAAAAAACTTCAGGACGTCATGGACAGAGATTGTGTCCTCCTGAAACTGAAAGAGAACACATCCAGTCACAAAGCTCTTATTTACAGCTCTCAGTAAATCACCAGCGACTGATCATCTCTAATTTCCTGCACATGCTTCTAATCGAATGCAAAGCATGCACTGTTTATCACTTAGCCCCGCCCACTTTCGTCTGTGTTTTCTGTGGAAAGTTTGGAGCAGGGATTGAAGTCTAGGGAGTCCATTCTTTTTCATTCGTTTCTTTCACAGACTCATGTTTATGTTGAGCATCATTTACAGTCGTGCGATAGGGATGTGTGTCTTTATAATTGAGGTGACGGTATGATACTTTACAGATCAACATGAAGCAGATTCTGATGTGATCTGATTCCATTTAACAAAATGTGCTAAAAAATCTGTTGCTTTGCAATTTAATATTAAAGGTAGTTCTCTTTTATTTCTTGGTTCAGACAGACAGCAAATCATCCATTTACTCAAGTGCCTTCTGACTAATTCATGTCTCTTTTACACACACACACACACACACACACACACACACACACACACACACACACAGGTTTCTTTTTCTGTTGTGTCTGCAGGAAGTCACAGCTCTGCCTCTGCCATGTTAATCTGTATTCTATGTGACTCTCAGGACACGCCTCCGTCTCCGTAGTGTTGTGATGCGTCATGTTCACGTAGCAGCAGCGGTGCTGAGAGAACGAGCTCCAGAAACAGTTTAGTGAAAAGAAATCGATCTAAATATTAAATATTGATCATTTTCTTAATAATAAAAGAAAAGCGCCTCTACTAATAATTTAATAGAAATAAAACATTTTACTGACACAAATATGTAAAAAAAAATAAAAATAAAAAATTACATTGCGATACAAATGCACCGATGCACAATAAAAAAATAAAAAAAAGGGATTCCTCGTGTTAACCTCATCACTGGTCCTGTCACAGTGAACCTGGAGATCTTAGAGTCTGAAGTCCACCACAAACCTACAGAAACACTCCCATTAGTTCTGATTACAGGAAGCGACTGTGAGCTGAGGTTCATGACAGCAGGAAGTTTCTAAAAGACATCTCCTGAACCACACTTTCAAACCTCAACTTACTGCACTAGCATTATCTGTGTGTGTGTGTGTGTGTGTGTGTGTGTGTGTGTGTGTGTGTGTGTGTGTGTGTGTGTCCCGCAGCATTAGCAGCGTTAGGGTTGTGCTGTGTCACTCTACAGGACGTTCTCATAGTGTTGTTTCTGAGCTGTTAGTTTTTCATCTCCATGCTTCATTGTCATCGTGTGACCGTGTTAATAAGGAGCTACAGTGTGTGTGTGTGTGTGTGTGTGTGTGTGTGTGTGTGTGTGTGTGTGTGTGTGTGTGTTATCTGTGTTAGTTTATTAGCACAACAGCAGTTAGACAGCACTGTTATTGTCAAAACTGCTGAAAAATCACAGACAGTGATCTCACCTCCTCTCTCTCTCTCTCTCTCTCTCTCTCTCTCTCTCTCCCCCTCTTCCTCTTATTGTCCTTCAGTCTGATGTTCTGGACAGATTGGACTGAGCTGAAGAGCAGTATTATGAGGGCGTCAGTGTGGGGGCGTGGCATTCGAGTGATTGTCAGTGAGGGACTCGTGACCCCGAGCTCTCTGACCATCGACCATCGAGCCGAGAAACTTTACTTCTCTGACAGCACTCTGGGTTCTGTGGAGAGATGTGAATTTGACGGTTCTCTTAGACATGTGAGTCTTTTACACCTCTGTGTGTATGTGTATGTATGTGTGTGTGTGTGTGTGTGTGTGTGTGTGTGTGTGTGTGTGTGTGTGTGTGTGTGTGCATGCATGTGTGTGTGTGAGAGAGAAAGAGAGAGAGAAAAACATTTGCCACACTACAAACCCACAAAACAAATCCCAAAGGTGTTTCACAGAGAAACAAAGTTTAAGTTGAGAGACAGACCCTGCTCACCCCGCCTCTCTGCCCCGCCCATCTTCCCCTGCTCATCTGCCCCGCCTCTCTGCCCCCCCCATCCATCTGCCCCTGCTCATCTGCCCATCTGCCCCGCCTCTCTGCCCCGCCCATCTGCCCCTGCTCATCTGCCCATCTGCCCCGCCTCTCTGCCCCGCCCATCTGCCCCTGCTCATCTGCCCATCTGCCCCGCCTCTCTGCCCCGCCCATCTGCCCCTGCTCATCTGCCCATCTGCCCCGCTCCTCTGCCCCTGAGCCGTCTCTCTCTTCAGCACCAAACACACCTCTACTAGAAGGATGACTCTCCTGGTGGGTGTGGGCTTGAGGCCCGTCTTCACTCTATCAATTTGAAACAGTTATGTGATTGGAAGCAAGCAGGTGCAGTGGCTGATGGGAAACGTAATGCTTTGGCATGAACTCGTCACTAGAAGATGACGACTGATAAATAAATAATTTGTCCTCTGTATGTGAACATTTTGATCTTAGACCAGATTAATATGTTCTTTTACTTTAAAATGCGCATGAAAGGTCTCCTGGGTCACGTGTCACATCACATCACAGCGTTCCCACACCTGCTCATGTAGCCTCTCGAGAACATCTCGGGTTTCTGTGTTTATCGATGATCTAAAGAGGCTTGGAGATGTTTCTTGAGCAGGTGCAGGTTTAATCGCATGTCCTGTCCTGTGTAAGTGTGTGTTTGCGTGCAATTTCAGGGTTTATTGAAATCTGTTGTAGACGTCACTGTCCATTTTCAGAATCTGTTTTATTTCTCTCACACATTCCTACAGCAGGGGGTGTTTCTGATGTCATGCAGGAAAAGTGCAAAAATGCCATGTTTTATAAAAATTTAAATAAGTAAACACTCACACATGCGCGCGCACACACACACACACACACACATACACATACACACATTCACACGCACGCATGCACAGGCACACACACACACACACACACACACACATACACACACTCACACGCACGCATGCACACGCACACACACACACACACACACACACA
>MU551687.1:57394-62394 GCA_024362625.1 Silurus asotus | reverse complement strand
ACACTTACACTCTCACACCAAAACACACACACTTACAATAACACACACACACAAACACACACACACTTTCACACTAACAAACAAACTCACACTCACACTAACAGACACTCACACACACTCACGTTAACACACACACACACACACACACACACACACACACACACACACACTCTCACACTAACACTCCCACTCTCCCACTTTTTCTCTCTGTCTCTGTCTCTCTCTGTCTCTCAGCTCTGAATCTCTCGTGTTCGGAGGAGGCGTTTGGGTGCAGTAATGGTGACTGCATCCCACAGAGGTTTGTATGTGACCGTGATGATGACTGTGGTGACGGATCTGATGAATCACTCCAGTGCAGTGAGTATCAATATTCACCTCTTATTTCCTTCTCACTCTGTCTCTTCCTCTATCTCTCTCTGTGTCTTCATGTAACTCTGTGTCTCCTTCTCTCTCTCTGTGTCTCCCTTTGCTTTACTGTGTCTTCGCCTGTCTCTCTGTGTCTCCCTCCTTTTTCGAAATAATGTTCCTCTTTATTCCTTGTAGAATATCCTGCCTGTGGGAAGGCGGAGTTTCAGTGCTCAGATGGGCGGTGTTTGCCCAGCGTCCAATGGGAGTGCGACGGATTCCATGACTGTCTCGACCAATCGGATGAAGCGCCACTGAACCCCAAGTGTTCGGCTGCAGGCAAGGCTTGTTTGATTGATTGATTAAAGTCCAGATGTGTAGGAAACCCCTACTGGAATGTTGTACTGATGATGTGTGATGTCACGTCTGACCTTCTGCAGATAAATGTGTGTATGTTTGTGTTTTGCTTTGATTTAGAAAGTTTGTGCAACGGCTCGTTTTTCATGTGCGCTAACGGCCGCTGCGTGCCGCTGCTGAGCGTGTGCGATCTCCACGACGACTGCGGAGACCAATCAGACGAGAGGAACTGCAACGTAAACGAGTGTTTGAACAGACGAGTCAATCAGTGCACACAGGACTGTTACGACCTGCCTGTGGGCTACAAGGTGTGCGTGTGTGCGTGTGTGCGTGTGTGCGTGTGTGCGTGTGTGTGTGTGTGCGTGTGTGTGTAGTTTCTCATGCTGTAGATCAGGGGTTTTCAACTGGTTCTGTGCCAGGGACCACTATTCTGACTAACAAGGAATCTGCGGCCCACTATTGTGTTTGTGTGTCTGTGTGTGTGTGTCTGTGTGTGTGTGTGTGTGTGTGTGTGTGTGTGTGTGAGACCACATGCAATGCCGCCGTGGACCACCAGGTTGAAAACCATCAGTTGAAAACCCGTGCTGTAGATGATGAATGATGGTTTCTCATTATGTAGATGATGAGGGAGGATTTCTCATGATGTAGATGATGAATGATGGTTTTAATGATGTAGATGATGAATGATGGTTTCTCATGATGTAGATGATGAGTGATGGTTTTTCATGATGTAGATGATGTGTGATGGTTTCCTATGGTGTAGATGATGAGTGATGGTTTTTCATGATGTAGTTGATGAATGATGGTTTCTCATGATGTAGATGATGAGGGATGATTTCTCATGATGTAGATGATGAATGATGGTTTTAATGATGTAGATGATGAATGATGGTTTCTCATGATGTAGATGATGAGTGATGGTTTTTCATGATGTAGATGATGTGTGATGGTTTCCTATGGTGTAGATGATGAGTGATGGTTTCTCATGATGTAGTTGAGGAGAAATCAGTTTTTCTTCAGATCTGTTTAAGTTGAGTTTGTGCTCTGCATCGGTCTGATCCCTGATACCATCACTAATGATAAAGCAGAGCGATGAGCAGCAATGTCAGGAAATGGCACACCATCTGACAACACACACACACACACACACACACACACACACACACACACACACACACACACACACACACACACACAGGGAGAAGGCTTGGCAGGTAGGACAGGTTTGGCACATGTTTCTGTAAAGTGCTGCTGCGATGTGACATTTTTGGCAGGAACACACACACCGCCTTGCTTCGTCAGCTCCACATCATCTCCTACCCTCAGACCTGCTACAACTTCACCCCGAAACTGCCAGGAGTTCTAATCAACTTTGACCTTTTTTTCACAGTGAGGAGCACGAGGAGACATTTAGTCCTGATTTTATTCTACATTCCATTTTTCAGAGCAGCTGCTTCACTTTCTTTCTTGTGTTTAGATGTTGTTTTTTTCAGGTTTAATTAGGTGTTAACTCTCTCCTATTTACACAGAGCACTGTCATTCTGTCACCTCCTGCTGCCTTCTGAATTCAATTTTCAAACCAACACCTAAACCACACACACACATACACACACACACATACACACACACACACATACACACACACACACACACACACACACACACACACAGGTGTGCTTTTCGTCTGCATGCTCATTAAGGTGGCTATGAAACAGCTGTGAAATAGGCAGTATGGTGAATCGGACGTGTGAGAGTTCAGATGTTTTCATGAATCACACCAGTGCTTGAATATCTAAACACTGAAACATCTGGAATAAATTCCACTTTACACTTCACATAGAGACAGACGGAGATCACTCAGAAGATCTCATGGTGATCTCCGTCACTAAAGGGGGGAACACACCAGGTTTCTGTTCACATACAAATAAAAAGCTCAATTATATAGGTTAAAAAGAGGCGGAGTCAGGGGAGGAGCCAAAAGAAGTATAGGATGGAATGTCTTCATAATAATAGATTAGATGGCACTCATAATAGGCTTCATGCTTTTGTGTGTATGTGTGTGTGTGTGTGTGTGTGTGTGTGTGTGTGTGTGTGTGTGTGTGTGTGCACTCCAGTGTGTATGCTGGCCTGGTTTTCGCTTGAAGATGGACGGACGGACGTGTGTGGACATTAACGAGTGTGTTGAGAGATTCCCGTGCAGCCAGCAGTGTATTAACACATATGGGACTTACAAGTGTGTGTGTGCGGACGGATACAAAACGCTGGAGAAAAACCCACACAGCTGCAGAGCCGTATCAGGTACCAACACACACACACACACACACACACAAACAGAGTTTTGCAAATAACTGTACATTTCCAGTGTTCCTCAAAGATCTGGTTTCTCCTTTTAGTTTATACCTAACTCTCTCCTAAACATCATGCTAATGTTGCTAACAGGAAATAGAAGCTGGTGGAACTGGTTGATCTCATTAACTTTATTTGTGATTAAACTTTTTTATTGTCTGGATCTTCAAGTTTCAAGTTCAATTCAGGTTTGTTTAATTTCTCGCACTTTGAGCACAGTGTCACTTTTTTTCTTTGTTATTAATAAACTTCAAAATATCCAAAACCGCGCCAGGGGTATAAAAAGAAACTAAAGTGGCCACTCGCTTATCAAAATAATAAAGTGTATTGCATTCATTTGATTTATTGTATTTTATTCTTTCATATATTTTTATTTTTATGAAATATCATGAGATTAATAATTAGCTAAGTAGACATATTATTTTAAATGGTTTTTAAAATGTAAACTGTTGAGGTTTACAAATGTTAATAATAATAATAATAAACTAGCAGTTTAATATTTCGCATTTCTTCCCCCAAACTGTACTCAAATTGAACCGAACCAGGACTTAAGGTAAAGCAGACAGATGTTGTTGTGGGAGGAGCTACAATATGTTAAACACTATGTTCCATTGCTGCTAGCTAACATTCGCGCTGTAGCTGCAAAGGTCTGATTGTTCACGTTGGTTTGTGTTCAGCAGATGAGCCGGTCCTGATTCTGGCCGATCATCATGAGATCAGACGGATCGGTCTGGATGGCTCAAACTACACGCTGTTGAAACAGGTGAGGACATGAAGACCACCGTCCTGTCACCGTGTTTAACTCACGACTGTTCACACACTGCTGCTGAATTCTGCACTCTGATTGGTCAGAAGGTGTTTTAACAGTCAGAGCTTCTCTTTAGCTTTCTCACTTGCTAGCTAAACTTTATGAACTTGTGGCTGCAGAGGAGCTCTGGTTTGGAACTGCTGCTCTGTTCACAGCTTAGTGTAGTGTTTTCATATATCCACCCCCTTTTCTGTCTTCATTGGACATGGTGATGATGACCTCAAACCTCAGTGTATTAATAACACACACACACACACACACACACACACACACACACACACACACACACACACACACAGTGAGAGTGTAAGAAAGTGTGTGTGTGTGTGTGTAATGGATTAATGAGTGGATTATTTTAGCTTGTGACTGATGAGGGCGTTAGAGCAGGAATGAAGCGTGACATCACTTATAATTAATTTCTGATTGGCCGTTGGATCATTACAGACTTTTAATCTGTGATTTATAACTGATTAATAAAACTCTCTCTCTCTCACCCTCTCTCTCTCTCTCTCTCTCACCCTCTCTCTCTCTCTCTCTCTCTCTCTCTCTCTATCTCTCTCTCTCTCCCTTTCTCGCTCTCTTGTCCTCTCTCTTTTTCTCTCTCTCTCTCTCTCTCTCTCTCTCTCTCTCTCTCTTTCTCTATCTCTGCAGGGTCTCAGTAACATTCTCTCGTTGGATTTTGACTACAGAAGGGATTTGATGTTTTGGATTGACAGCAGTCGGCCGAATGGGCGCAGGATCAACAGGATGCGTATAAATGGGAGTGATCTCAAGGTGTGTGTGTGTGTGTGTGTGTGTGTGTGTGTGTGTGTGTGAATAAGCTCAGCCTCCTTGTCTTTAGGTCTGCTGTATAGTGTAGTTGTGGTGTAATTGTGTTGTGTGTAAAATATACTGATGTTTGACGTGAAGGTCTGAGAGAAAATAGTTGCAAATGTGTTACATCAGATAAAGTGAATTTTATAAATCGCCAGTGGGATATGAAGAAGTTTGAGTAGGATCACAGTGTGGTGAGCATTGAGGTGGAACATCTCAAGCTGTGTGAGGGGAAAACTCCAACTGAACATACACTGAAGAAGAGCATTAATTAAAGTGACAAAGCTTTGATGAGTTCACTACCGACATCTATATTTATTAATCATAAACT
>MU551687.1:42394-52394 GCA_024362625.1 Silurus asotus | reverse complement strand
GAATGTTGGGTTTCGTTACACCTCTAATATATATATATATATTGATCATCACAAACCGACTGATAAACTCATTTAAATAAGAAACAACTTTTTGTTAAAACTAATTATCTTTGGTGTGTGTGTGTGTTTGTGTGTGTTTGTGTGTGTGTGTGTGTGTGTGTGTGTGTGTGTGTGTGTGTGTGTGTGTGTGTGTGTGTGTGTGTGTGTTTTTAGTCGTGAAGCATCAGTGTCAGGTGAATAACGGAGGTTGCAGTCACCTGTGTCTATTGTCACCAGGCGGAGCCTACAGGTGTGCATGCCCCACCCACTTTTACCTGGCCAATGACAGCAAGACCTGCCTTTCTAACTGCACCTCAAGCCAGGTGACATGTTTTAGTGTATTAACCCTTTTACACTAATCCCCATGTTAGACTTCCTGCAGCACAAATTCAGCTCCCATAACAAACACAACATATTATTATAACCTAACTTGTGTGTGTGTGTGTGTGTGTGTGTGTGTGTGTGTGTGTGTGGGTGTGGGTGTGTAGTTCCGCTGTGGTACAGACGAGTGTATTCCGTTCTGGTGGAAGTGTGACACGGTCGATGACTGTGGTGACGGTTCGGATGAACCTGCAGACTGTCGTACGTATCGCCAATTACACACTCCACATCGATCTGTAACACACCCCATATTTCACATTGTTGTGTTTTAATAATAATCAACTATAAAATACAGTGAATTTACAGTAAAAAGAAAGGATTCATTTGCATTGCAATGTCTTGTCCTTTATTTGTCCTTCATTTGTCTGTCTGAATTTTTCTCTTTATCGTTCTTTCCCTCATTCCTCGTCTCCTCCACAGCCGAGTTTAAATGCCAGCCGGGTCGGTTCCAGTGTGGCTCAGGTCTCTGCGCTCTTCCCCCTTTCATCTGTGATGGAGAGAATGACTGCGGAGACAACTCAGATGAAGAGAACTGTGGTGAGACTGAGAGAGAGGAACACACTGAGGAACACACTGAGGAACACACACACTGGGAAACACACACACTGAGGAACACACACAGTAAGGAACACACTCACTGGGAAACACACACACTGAGGAACACACACAGTAAGGAACACACTCACTGGGGAACACACACACTAAGGAACACACTCACTGGGGAACACACACACTGAGGAACACATGAGTGTAAATCCGGCGGGGGGCGGGGGACATGTCTCTTTCTATTCTGTTCTTCAGTGTCTTCATTCATTTTAAATAAAATTTTAAACCTTTTTTTAATTCCTTGTTTTGCTTTGTCATTGAACCTGAGAAAAACTTCAACTTAAAATAACCATAATGACGCAGTCTCCATGCTACAATAATCAAAGCAGTGTTTTTCACTGGGGGGGACACTGTGGGGACACTGTGGGGACACTGTGGGGACAATGTGTCTTTATAAGTACAATTTGACTGTACTATTTGTGTCCCCTTCAAAAATTGCTCATGAGAAATTTTATATTTATTGCCCCCCCCACTGTTAAATTAAATTTACGCCCATGGAGGAACACACTGACGAACAAAAACAAACTTAAGACTTTATCCAAAAGAGTCCAAATGTCTCTCTCTCTCTCTCTCTCTCTCTCTCTCTCTCTCTCTTTCTCTCTTTCTCTATCTCTCTCTCTTTCTCGATCTCTCTCTCTCTCTCGATCTCTCTCTCTCCCCCTTTCACCTTCTCTCTCTCTCTCTCTCTCTCTCTCTCTCTCTTTCTCTCTTTCTCTATCTCTCTCTCTTTCTCGATCTCTCTCTCTCTCTCGATCTCTCTCTCTCCCCCTTTCACCTTCTCTCTCTCTCTCTCTCTCTCTCTCTCTCTTTCTTTTTCTCTCTTTCTTTGCAGAATCGTATATCTGTCTATCAGGACAGTTTAAATGCACTGGGACTCATAAGTGTATCCCAGTGAACCTGCGCTGTAACGGACAGAACGACTGCGGTGATGAAGAGGACGAACAAGACTGCCGTGAGTGTTTCACACACTTTACACACACTACATACACACACCCTTACCCGCTTTACACACTTTACACACACTACATACACACACTCATACCCGTTTTACACACTTTACACACTCTACAACACACTTTACACACACTACATACACACACCCTTACCCGCTTTACACACTTTACACACACTACATACACACACCCTTACCCGCTTTACACACTTTACACACACTACATACACACACCCTTACCCGCTTTACACACTTTACACACACTACATACACACACCCTTACCCGCTTTACACACTTTACACACACTACATACACACACCCTTACCCGCTTTACACACTTTACACACACTACATACACACACCCTTACCCGCTTTACACACTTTACACACACTACATACACACACCCTTACCCGCTTTACACACTTTACACACACTACATACACACACCCTTACCCGCTTTACACACTTTACACACACTACATACACACACTCGTACCACTTTACACACACTACGTACACACACCCTTACCCACTTTACACACTTTACACACACTACATACACACACCCTTACCTGCTTTACACACTTTACACACACTACATACACACACTCGTACCACTTTACACACACTACATACACACACCCTTACCCACTTTACACACTTTACACACACTACATACACACACCCTTACCCGCTTTACACACTTTACACACACTACATACACACACTCATACCACTTTACACACCTACGGAAATTCCGCTTTTTAAAACGCCAAAGTGAATTAATTTGAAAATGACGTTTTCATGTCACAGTGTGGACTGTGTATGAAAATGGAAGTTTTTTTTAAAAATGTACGTGTTTCTAGTCACTGTTGCATTTTTTTTAAAGAACCGGAAAGTAAATAAACGTGAGGCGGGAATGACGCGGGGTTAAGCTTCTTAAGTTTTGCTCACGCTCAGTACAGGGACAGGAACGTCTCCAGACGTTTCAGAAGGGATAAGCAAATATTGGAAAACGATTGAAAACGAAAGTGTGGGCACGGTGCTTTTAGATGTTTTAAATTCACCCAGATTCACGTAGACAGTAGATAGATAGAGTTAGTGTATGTATGTGTGTGTGTGTGTGTGTGTGTGTGTGTGTGTGTGTGTGTGTGTGTGTGTGTGTGTTACAGCTGAAAACACATGCTCCTCCGCCGATTTCCAGTGTAAGACCACCATGCACTGTATTTCCAAGCTGTGGGTGTGTGACGAGGACCCAGACTGTGCCGACGGATCTGACGAGGCAGACTGTGGTAAGCCACACCCACTTCATCTAAATTTGTTTCAGAATTTCTAATTGGTCAGAAGGAGGTCAGCAGCTCTAAAGGTAGTGCAGGTTTATATTAAGGTGAAAGTGGTTACGGCTCTGGGTTACTGATCAGAAGGTTGTGGGTTTAAGCTCTGGTTTTACCAGGCTGTCATTCTTGGGGCCCATGAGCAAGGCCCTTAACCCTCAGTGGTCAGGGGTGATGTATCATGGTTGGCTCTGCACTCTGACTCCAGCTTTTAAAATCTCTGGTATATGTGTAGAAAGAGTTTCACTGTGCTCTAAAGTACAACTGACACCTTTTGACTGATCAAATGCATCCAGTGTGAGAGCTTTGTAACAAGTCCGGCTGGTATGGTATCTACAAGACCAATAAGTTTAGAGTTTTTTCCTCATATTAAAGAGAGTATCATGGAGGTCCCTGTTGAAAGAAACATCTTTACTGTGTAAATATGCCTGAGTGAAGTGTGACTTTACTCCTGCATGATGAACGTTCTGACACTGGAACACTCCAAGAGAGTGATAATGGATTACTCAGGTCAACGTATATAAATGGATTAAGACTACCTCTGCTACTGAACACTGGAAATGAGTGTGTGTGTGTGTGTGTGTGTGTGTGTGTGTGTGTGTGTGATTTGGTTTAGATGAGAAGACATGTGGACCACATGAGTTTCGCTGTAGGAATAATAACTGCATCCCTGATCACTGGAGGTGTGACGGCCAGAGTGACTGTGGAGACAATTCAGACGAGGAGAACTGCAGTGTGTACCTTCATCTTCATCATCTCAATCCTCATCATCATCAGCATCATATGCTTTAGCATCATCAGCATCAACACAAATTTACTTATCATCCTCATCTTTATCACCAATACCTCTCTCTTCATCTTCATCATCCTCAGTCTCACTCTTAATGCTAAAACCGCCAAAAAGTGACACTTCCTGGTATTCACACTCCCGGCATGTTGTGTTTATGTGACCAAATATGGCCACACCCACTACAGCAAGTGCTTATGTAAAGTGCAGGACATAATGAAGGGGGGGTGTGTCTGTGATTGCTCACTAGTAGGTCACATGACCATCACAGACTTCATAGGTCTGAAGTAACATGTGGAGCAGAGGTCAGAGATTATTGTAAAATGGTAGAGCTCACATCTCTCTGATCTCTGTCTCTCTCTCTCTCAGATCAGCTTTGTGATGCTTTTAAGAAAATTGTGTGGAACAGTCAAGTTGGAATCACATGCTAACCTGGAGCTCAGGAGTGTAACTCGACCTGCTTCTCCTGATGATTCGCAAAATAATAGTCAAGAGCACTGATTTCAGATTCGGGTCATGTGTTTTATCAAGTCTTTATTAGACACAACACAACCATGTCACTAACTCCGCCCCTAAACACAACCATGACACCAACTCCGCCCCTAAACACAACCATCACACCAACTCCGCCCCTAAACACAACCATCACACCAACTCCGCCCCTAAACACAACTATGACACTAATTCCACCCCTAAACACAACCATGACACTAACTCCGCCCCTAAACACAACCATGACACCAACTCCGCCCCTAAACACAACCATGACACCAACTCCGCCCTAAACACAACCATGACACTAACTCCGCCCCTAAACACAACCATGACACTAACTCCGCCCCTAAACAGAATGTAACATTCACGCCAAAATGTGTGTGTGTGTGTGTGTGTGTGTGTGTGTGTGTGTGTGTGTGTGTGTGTGTGTGTGTGTTTGTTTGCCTCTCAGAGCCCCTGACCTGCAGCTTGAAGGACTTTGTGTGTGCTAATGGAGAGTGTGTATCTGCACGATTCCGCTGTGATGGAGACTCTGACTGCACTGACAACTCTGACGAGGTGTGAAAGCTGGCGTGTGATTGGCTGGACTTCGACTATGTTCCGGCACCTGATTGGTTAATATGAAATGTTGATTTGTGGTTAATATTTGTACTGTTATTTCATGTTGGTGTGTGTGTGTGTGTGTGTGTGTGTGTGTGTGTGTGTGTGTGTGTGTGTGTGTGTGTGTGTGGTGTGTGTGTGTAGAAGGGCTGTGAGAACCGCTGTGCTGATGCTCAGTATCAGTGTGAGAATCGGTTGTGTATCTCTGATAAGTGGGTGTGTGATGGACAGGAAGACTGTAAGAATGGAGAAGATGAACTCAACTGCAAACCGGCAAACACGGCCATGACTGGTATATACACACACACACACACACACACACACACACACACACACACACACACACAGTCATTATACCTTATAAGGGTTATAAGGAGTTACAATATAAAACCTGTAACTTGTACCTCTTTAAAGTTTCTATTAAAACGTTTGTAAAGTGTGTTTTTCTGTTATAAACACACTCTTATTCAGTGTGTACAGAGACGTTAGGTGGGGAAAAAGCTTGGAAAGATTTAGCAGAGGTCCATAGTATTACCATTAGCTTGCTTCACTAATTTAATATTAGTATAAAGGTAAATCAATCAGTATTATTGGGGATGTGAGTCTCCATAACTGAGGGCGTTCCAGTGATAAGATACTTTACAGATACACATGAAGCAGCTTCAAATGTGAAACGATGCGATTCGCCTCTATTACGATGCAGTGAGATTTAATTTTCATTCTATTTAACACAATACCATTAAAACAAATACGATACTCTGCAGTTCAATAAAAAACATAAAGTTCACTTTTATTACTTTGGTACACACAGGCAGCAAATCCTTTTAGATGTTCTTCTCATATTTACGTAGCAGCAGTGGTGCTGAGAAAACGCACTCGAGACACAGTTTAGTGACGAGAAATCGAACTACATGAAAAATCCTGGCCACTTTCTAAATAATAAAAATGCAGCGCATCTAATAATAACCATATAGAAATATAGAGTTTTTTTACCCACATATCTCAACTTGTATCACACAATGCACACTTTTTAAATTGATAACTAACCAATGAGAATCTCCAAATCCCTGGTATATAGTGTAGGATCCACTCCTGAGCACACACAAGAGACACGATGGACTCATCACCTGCTAGTGTGAACTGAATGAGAAGCAAAGAAAGGACAAAGGTTTCCCAGCTGTGTGTGTGTGTGTCTGTGTGTGTGTGTGTGTAGCCGGAGCGTCCTGCAGTAAGAGCGAGTATGTGTGTGCAGGAGGAGGCTGTGTCTCGGTCACTTCACGCTGTGATGGGAAAAACGACTGCGCAGATGGATCAGATGAAGTCAGTGATCCTTACACACACACACACACACACACACACACACACAGTGCTTCCAAGGTGTAATTACTGCTCTCCACATTTAGCTGCTGTAATAGATTAAATCAGCACACACACACATACACATACACATACACACACACACACACACACACACACACACACACACACACACACATATATTTGGAAATTCTAGGAGTCAAGATTTAAGGTCAAATAGAGCCATTTGTTGTGTCTGTGTGTGTGTGTGTGTGTGTGTGTGTGTGTGTGTGTCTGTGTGTGTAGGTGGACTGCACTCGGGAGTGTAATCAGGATGAGTTTGTGTGTCGTAACCGTGCTCACTGTGTTCCTGCTGCTTGGCGATGTGATGGAGTTTCCGACTGTCTGGACAACAGCGACGAGGAGAACTGTGCACATGGTGCGTTTGTAGTCACATGACCTGTGATGTCACCAATCATCATCATCATCATCATCATCATCATCATCATAATTATTATTACCAGACATTAATTTATCAATATATTTAGGGTTATTAAAATTTATCAATAAAACAAGTCAAATAAGTTCATGATGTTGATCACTTGCTGATAAAAAGCCAAATTTAATCTGGACATCATCCTGTGTGACATTGTACTTCGATCCTTTACAGCAGGGGTGACCAACCCGCGGCTCTCAAACTGCATGCGGCTCTTTGCCTGGTTTCATGCGGCTCTTACGTTCATATCGAAGTTTGTGTTTGTGGGTTTTTTTTGTGCGTGTTCGCTTCCCTTGAGTTACGGTACCGTATTTGTAAGACTTCAATGCTCTCGCCCCTACTGGGAAACTTTGCGGTATTTTCATCTCACGCACATGCACATTTGACAAAAATAACACATTGAACTCCAGCAAAGCGAACACGCACATAAAAAAAACACAAACACAAACTTCCATATGCAAATTGTTTACTTACATTTTAAGTAAACATTTTGTGTCAAGTTCACTCTCAAAATGGCAGCAGGAAAAAATGCACAGCGAAATGAAAATATGAAGATGAACACAGGATGTTTTTAACAGAGTGGGAGAGTTTATATTTATTATGTTGAACGTAATGACGTCATTGTGCCTTATGTCAGGCGTCATTAGCGCATCTCAAATCTTCAAATCTTCAGCGCCACTGCAGCTCACTCCATGCTAACATCAACCAGGAATTTCCAAAAGGGACTGAACTTCACAAACACACGTTGGTCACTTTGAAAAGTCAGACAGAAAAGCAGATACAGTTTTCCCAAAAATGTAGCTTTAAATTTTCCTGGGAACATCACACGGGCTAAAAAGCCATACAATGAAGGGAAGTTCGTTAAATAATGCCTCAGTGATGTTGTTGAAATCTTGTCTTCTGAAAACGACAAACTAAAACGCATTGTATCAGACCTCCGACTGTCCCGCCGCACTGTTGAACACAGAATATCGGACATTAACACGGCTATTGAATCACAGATGCACTCTGACCTGGAATGCCAGAAGTCCCACTAAGCAACATGCAGAGTAAAAGAAAAACGCTATTGTAAATTATTATATTTTTGATTGTGGACTTGGTTGAACTGACTGTGTGTGTGTGTGTGTGTGTGTGTGTGTGTGTGAGAGAGAGGAAGGGATGGGTGATGTTTATGTGTGCCCATGTGTATGTTGTGGCTCTTTGCGGTAACACAGTAGAAAATGTGGCTCTTGGTCTCTGACTGGTTGCTTTACAGTTACACTCGTACATTAAATGTTAATATTAAAATCAAAGACTTCTATACCTTGTGTGTGTTTGTGTTTGTCTGTGTGTGTGTTTGTGTGCGTGTGTTTGCGAGCGTCTGCGAGTGTGTGTGTCTGTGACATTGTACTTTTATCCTTTACAGTTACACTCATACATTAAATGTTAATAATAAAATCAATTGCTTATATACAGTGTGTTTGTGTTTGTGTGTGCGCAGGTGGAGTGACGTGTCGTCCTGACGAGTTTGTGTGCAATAACACATTGTGTAAGCTGCGTGTGTGTGTGTGTGATGGTGAGGATGACTGCGGTGATAACTCGGATGAAGAGCCTGCCATGTGTGGTGGGTTTATCTTCCCAGACACACACGCACACACACACACACACACACACACACACACACACACACACACACACACACACACACACACACACACTTGTAATCCATTATTTATTTTGTGACTTTTTGCTGTCATAATTGTATATAATACATGGGGTTTTGTGTGTGTGTGTGTGTGTGTGTGTGTGTGCAGTAAAGTTCTCCTGTCCTGAGACGAGGCCTTTCCGCTGCAGAAATGACAGAGTGTGTGCGCGCATGGAGCAGGTGTGTAATGGAGTAAACGAGTGTGGCGATAACTCCGACGAAGAGGAGTGTGGTGAGACAACAAGCACACACACACACACACACACACACACGGTATTTATGAACATTGAATGTGTGCATGTAACTATAAATGTCTTGCTCTGTTTTAGCGTATGTGGGCGGAGTCAGTCTGTGTGGGAAGGCGGAGTTTATGTGTGCGAACGGTCGCTGCATCTCGGCCGAGCTGCAGTGTGATCTGTTTGACGACTGCGGAGACGGAGGTTCAGACGAACTCGACTGTAAATCATGTGAGCATTTTATACATACACACACACACACAAACACACACACACATGCACCCACACCCACATATACACATACAGAAATGCGTGCACACACACACACACACACACACAGACACACACACAGACACACATATACATGCACTCCCACACACACACATAACCACACCCACATACACAAACACGCACACACAAGCAATATGTACACACACACACACACACACACACTAATACACACATATACACGCACGCAAATACACACACACACAAAACACACAGGCGCACAGACACACATACCAAGGATAAATGAATCACTCAGCATTTATTGTCTTTGTGTGTGTGTGTGTGTGTGTGTGTGTGTGTTTCAGTGGAAGCTGGCTGTACAGGAGGTGTGTGTGGGGATGATGCGTTCTGCAATCAGACAGCAGGTCGAGCGGTGTGTCAGTGCAGAGTGGGTTTCAGCAGAAACCAGCGGACCAAACAGTGTGAAGGTACAGAAAATCAATTTTATTTAAATGAAGACAATGTCTTGAATGTCTTGTAACACACAGGAGTTGTGATGCAAAGACAAAGAGAATATCAAAATACTTACACTTAATAAAACAAACATTATTGAATGTATTTTGTTACTAAGCACTGAAAGATTTTCAACATGAGAAACTACAAATCCGAGAAATCAAACTACAACTAAGTGTAGTTAAAAGCCAAATGTACTTTATATAAAGAACAAAGAATAATAACCGTACTGGATAATGTTTATAAAGAGTTTGCTGATTTTATACTCAGACTCTTATAATTAGGTTGTAAATAATTGTTGCTGTTGCTGTGAATGAAAATGTTTGTTGAGTTATTAGTAACGGGGGGGGG
>MU551687.1:0-37500 GCA_024362625.1 Silurus asotus | reverse complement strand
GGGAGTGGTAGCTCCAGTGGTTGAGGGGCTGGATTACTGATCGGAAGGTCGGGCGTTCAAGCCCCGGTATCGCCAAACTGCCGCTCTTGGGCCCTTGACCAAGGCCCTTAACCCTCTGTGCTCCAGTGGCACCGTATCATGGCTGACCCTGCTCTTTGACCCCAGCTTCCAAGCAAAACTGGGATATGCGAAGAACAAATTTCACTGTGCTGCAATGTATATGTGACAAATAAAGTCTATTCTATTCTATTCTAATATGGATAGGGTTGCCTTTCTTCTTAGCAACAGATACAGTGCGATAGCATGGTGTTGCATGTGAAACAGAAAACCACAATGATAAATCTTCTAAATGGAAATAGTAGTAAAATTTGTTTAACTATAGCATTCTGCAACGTGTCTAACAAGTAAGTACAACAGCTCATGCTGCTTCTCCATTGCAAACACACTGCAATACACACTGTACTGAATAGAGAGTATCTGTGATCCTGGTGTAATGGCGATTTTCACTACAGAGTCTAAAACACAACTTTAATCACTAATACTCCCCTTTAATCTCAGAAAAAAAAAAATCAGGATAGAAAATAAGGACTGGAGACTGTCTATGTTCTCACAGAGAAACCTCATTCATCCCTTTACATTTATCTATAAATATTTCTGGTCTCTGATGATGATGGGTCTCTTCCATCCTTCTCTGTGTGGAAAAAACATGAGTTAATATTATATATGCATTATTTTGTGTGTATTTTCAGGAACAAACCATAAAATCATGTGTTTGTGTGTTTGTATGTGTTGTAGTTGGTCCGTGCATGGCAGTGTGTGTGAATGGGGGGCGATGTGTGTTCAATGAGAGAGGACATGCACGATGTGTGTGCAGGTCGGGGTTCTCAGGGGATCAGTGTGAAATTGACCACTGCACTGGATTCTGTCAAAATGGAGCAACGTGTTCTACTTCTTTAACAGGTAACACACTGGGCACAAAGGTAACACACATACACACACACCCACAAACACACATACACTTTTTATGTCTCTGTTTTGTCCTGTATTGTTCCATCTTATTTTCTGTCTTTCTCACTATCTGCAGGAAGTCGTGTGTGTCGGTGTGTGTTGGGATTCTCTGGGGTAGTGTGTGAGAAGAGTGTGTGTGATGGATTCTGTCTGAATGGTGGATCATGTGGTGTTACCACCGGCAACCAGCCGTTCTGCCTGTGTGCTGCTGAATACACCGGAGAACGCTGCTCTAACCGTGAGTCTGTCTTCTGTCTGTCTTTTGTCTACCTCCCTGTCTGTTTTTCTTCTTTCTGTATTTTGTCTACCTTCCTGTCTGTCTGTCTTCTGTCTATCTTTTATTTACCTCCCTGGTGGTCTCTGTTTCACATCCAGTGTCTCTTTTTCCCCCACAGTGTCTCTGTTTCACATCCAGTGTCTCTGTTTCCCCCACAGTGTCTCTCTGTTTCTCTCCAGGTGTCTCTCTGTTTCTCTCCAGGTGTCTCTCTGTTACACTCCCAGTGTCTCTCTGTTTCACTCCCAGTGTCTCTCTGTTTCACTCCCAGTGTCTCTCTGTTTCACTCCCAGTGTCTCTCTGTTTCTCTCTCACTCACAGCAGTTTCTGAGTAGAAAAAAGAAAATTGAATGTATTTATTATGAGCCGCACATAAATTTGTTTTAATACGTTTTTTCCTATTATTTACAAGTATTAATGCACATAAAACTGTGTGTATGTGTGTGTGTGTGTGTGTGTGTGTGTGTGTGTGTGTGTGTGTCAGATATCTGTCAACATTACTGTGTGAACTGGAGGGCGTGTTCGGTGTTGAGCACAGGTCATGTGGAGTGTGTGTGTCCAGAGCGTTATGAGGGTGTGAGGTGTGAGACGGACCGCTGTGTCCACTGCAGGGATGCGCCGTGTTTCATCCACAATGCCACCGGAGACATCTTCTGCAAGTGAGTACACCTGTGTGTGTGTGTGTGTGTGTGTGTGTGTGTGTTCTGCCTGTAATACAAATAGAGTGTATGGTGTTAAACAGAGGATGTGATTTTTGTCCGGTGTGTAGTGAGCATTTAGAGTATATTCATATGAGTTTATGAGTTTTCCATTTAGAGTTTGTGGGTTTTTTTATTCATTTTCCTCAAATATTATATTTTTTTATGTAATATTTCATTATTCTGTATGAATTATGTTTTTATATTGCTGTGCATACAGAGTACTTACAATATGTAGCAAAAATTAAGTAAATGATTTTGTGTGTGTGTGTGTGTGTGTGTGTGTGTGTGTGTGTGTGTGTGTGTGTGTGTGTGTGTGTGTGTGTGTTTGTGTACACCTGTCTGCAGCTGCTCCAGTGGGAAGATTGCGTCCAGTTGTCATGTGTGTGATGTTTATTGCTATAATGGAGGAACCTGTCACCTCGACTCAGAGACATCGCTACCCTTCTGCCAGTGAGTCTGTCTTTCTTTATAAAGTGTCTCTGAATTCTCTTTACCCTGAAGACAATTTCACTGTCCAATTATGGAGACCAAACAACCAGGTAATCACGTAAGAATGATTCACTTCCTCTGCGAATGACTCCTGCATCTGTAAATGACTCTTGTGTGATCTTGTATGATAAAAATCGTGGTAATTAAGACTTCTTTCTAAACAATGGCTTGAATGATCAACATGCATTTCTAATTAATTCTTAAATAGTTATTTTGTATTTAGAAATGCCTAGTATGTCTGCGCTCCACACCCTTTTTAGTACCACGGACCATTTTCCAGAAAAACAAATTTTTCCACAGAACAGGCGCAGGGTGTTGAATCAAGTGTGGGGAAATGGAAGTGCTCATAGTTTAAAATAAATAAATAAAGTAAAATAAAGTAAATAAAATGGAAATAAAATGTAAAAAATATACATTTTTTATTCTTTCTTTGTGACCTGCCACTAAATGGCTAACGGCTAAATCCACAGCTTGGTGTTTCAGAACGCCTGCTTTAAGTGATTATCTTACCTTAATAAACAGTTCAAGTGATTATCCTGCATACTTTAGTAAATATATTAGACTCATACACAATTCCCCTGATGAATAAATTATATTCACATAATCCTCAAGTGGTTTATGTGCATTTTGTTAGTCTTTGTTTGATTAACTGATGATTAGATTAGCGTATTTATATATAAAAAAAACATCCCTGGATTGATTATCATCCTTTATACAGGACTGCATACGTTTATAAACGAGTCCTTCAGTTATTACCAGTTGTATATAAATCAGTCCATTTTATTGGAGTATTTGATGTAGCAGATTTCTCTAGTGAATGTTATTTTTTCTGTTTATTTTAAAACAAAAATGACTCTTTTTGGTGATTAGTGGAGTCATTAGTAAAGTTTCAAAAGTCCACTAATGTTACGCAAACATGGTGCCTACGTAGGGAAATGAATTAATTTAACCAGATAAAATCAGAGCGAGAAGATAATTATTTAGCCCTAAATTGATTTCACATGATGAGGTGTGTGTGTGTGTGTGTGTGTGTGTGTGAGTGTGTGTGTGTGTGTGTGTGTGTGTGTGTGTGTGTGTGTGTGTGTGTGTGTGTGTGTGAGAACAATGAGATAGTTGATGTACACTTTCTCGAACACGTTCTTTTGTCTGAATCTCCTGCGCTCTTCTTTTTTTTTATCTATTAGAATATTTAGTTTTTTGAAGATTAAAGACTGCATCGTTTTCATCCTGTTTTCTACATTCTACATTTTACCCTCTGTCCAGTCATTCATCAGCCCACACTCACACACCTGATGCCACGTTTCTGTCTATCCACATTAATGTTCTTTTACCCCCCCTCTCTCTCGATATGCCCCCCCCCCCCACCAACCAACCTCTGCACGATCTCTCATTATCTCCACCTCTCTCCCTTCCTCTCTCCCTCCTCTCTCTGACCCCTCTCTTTCTGCTCTCTCTCTACACCCTCCCTCTCTCTCTCTTCATTAAGTCTGGGATTTTCAAGAATGAGATCGTTCCTATTTGTATGCAGATGACACAGCTTGTTTAGCAAAGGTTAAAAGGCGTTAATGAAAAGGTGGAGAGATTGTGAAAGACCTGTCATGATTAGCATATTAACAATAAGAGCTTTTTATCTCAGGTTTGTCATGTGCTGTCGAAGCTTTCATTTATTTATTTCTTATTTCTTCTTTCTTTTGTACACTTTTTCCGTTTTTAGTTTATTTTTTTCGACAGTGTTTTTTGCTCTTTTTCTTTTTCAGGGTTCTGCATCTCATATGAACTTCTTTCCACTTTTAAATGTCATTAGTGTCTCAAGGAGAAACTCTGAAAGCTGTAGGATGTGCTTTTGTGCCGCCTATTCAACATGGACGTCGGGCTAATGGATCGAACTCTTCAAGCCGGATCTGTATTTCCGCCATGCTTTTCACACGCTAATCTTACTGCTGTCTGACACACAATTATAGGCTATAGCACTTCTGCAGCCACTCTTCCCACCACACACCATCTTTTCATCTTATTCTACATTCTGCCACTTAAATCCCTCATATTTACTCTTTTCTCACCACCAGACGATAGTTCTCAGTATTCCTTCTTTAAAAAAGTTTATTAACAGTTTCGGGGTTGTTTAAGTTAGCATGATGTTTCACCGAGACATGCTCTAGGGGAAAGAGAGTTTCTCAGTCTGAATAAATGACTTATCAACAAAACAGCTGTGAAAATTAAATACAGGTAATAAAACAATGGCAAGAGTCTTCTGGACAGAGGAGTTTATGCTCAGAAATATTTTGTACATGATGCAATGATTTTTATAGCTAATAACAGGAAGATGTAAATAGAAATTGATAAAATTATAGCACTTGCTTTTATATATATATACGCCACCTCCTGGGCTTTCAAGCTGCTGTGGGTGGAGTATACACATAAATATATATATATAGAGAGAGAGAGAGAGAGAGAGAGAGAGAGAGAGAGAGGTAAATGCTTTTCACTAAGGGGTCCCAGAGACACTCTCTCCCGTCGTCTGAGTCCTGCTGAACAGAATTACCCCTTTGGAGAATGGGAGCTCCTGGCCATTAAATTGGCCTTGGAGGAGTAGCATCACTGGTTAGAGGGGGAATCTCTTTTTGGTGAATGGATCATTGGAACCTGGTATATCCGCTTAAAGCCCAACATCTCAACCCTCGTCAGGCTCTCTGGGGCCTTTTCCTCGCCATGTTTAAATTCTCCCTCTCTTACCATTCAGGATCTAGGAACAGTAAGCCAGAGGCCCTTTCCAGGCTGCACTCACCGGACAAAGAGGGACCTTATACTTTCCCCTTTCATCACTGTGCACGCCCTGAACCTGGACTTCGAGGAAAGGGTTATTCTAGCCACCGCTGACCAGCCAGTTACTGAGAGTTGTCCTGTACATAGCGGTTGATATCCCAGGTTATTCAATGGTGTCTCTGCTCTCCTCTGTTTTGCCAACCTGGTGCCCCCCCCCCCCACACTCTTACCCTAAGCGGTTTTCATGGCCGACCATCCAGAAAGATGTCTAGAACTTCATCGCCACCTGCCCTACCTGCGCTCAACACAAGAATCCTGGTCCAGTGGGATTACTTTATCCGCTCCCAGTGCCAAAATACCCCTGGTCAACCATCTCCCTGGAGTTTGTCACAGGTCTTCCTCCCTCTGCTGGATACACAGTCCACCTTACTGTGGTGGATCGGTTATCCAATATGGTCTACATTATTCCCCTTGCCAAACTGCTGTCAGCTAAGGAGACAGTCTCACTTCTTCTCAGTCACGTTTTTCGCCTGCACAGACTCTCTTGTAACATCTTACCTGACCGGGGCTCCCAGTTCGCTGCCAGTTTTTGGAAGGACTTTTTTACCTCCTGGGCACCTCTGTCAGCCTCTCCTCTGGGTTCCACCCTCAATCTAATGGCCAGACGGAGAGGCTTAACCAGGAATTAGAGACCGGACTTTGCATACTGTGTGCCAAAGACGCCACCTCCTGGGCTTTCAAGCTGCTGTGGGTGGAGTATACACATAACTTCATTCCCACCGCTGCCACAGGCCAATCCCCTCGTTTTTATCACTCTGTGGCAACCAACCCCCCTTTTTTTTTTTTTTTAGCCCTGTTCTCGCTCCTGGCTATCTACTCGGGACCTACCGCTAAAAGCCGTGTGCCGTAAGCTACCTTCCATCTCTCTTATCTCAGACCTGTCCAAGCTTTTTTCTTGTTTATTGCTCTGTTTACCAGTTATCGGACTTCTGGACTGTTTCTTTAGACTATGCTCTTTTTCTGGTCGTCTTGGTCTCATAGTTTGGTTTTTGTAGTTGTTTATTCTAACCTTGGACTCGTTTCCAGGTTTTATTTGTTCATAATCTTTTGGACAGTGGGAATTTTACCTTGCTCTATGCATTTATGAAAGACTGTGCATCCTGCATTTGGGTCGTTCCAGTCACTCCCTGACAGTAATGTACAGAAACAATGTAGAGAAATGCAGAAACCCCGGGGTGATGCGATGAGGTGAATATCGCTGCTTCTGCTAGAGATGTTGTGTGTGGGAGGTGCAGTTGTGGCTACAGTGAAAGAAGGCGTGTTACATTGTGTTTCTTTCTTTAGTAATGACTCACTGTATGAGATTTCTGTGTGTGATGCAGTGCTCTGTTCTTCTGCACATCTCTATAATATTGAGTTTTTCTATAGATGTGGGGTAAAATATACAAACTGATACTTTAGTGAACAGCTTCTGAGCTTCCAGCTGAATTAGTGTAATGGAGGAAACTGGTGAAGGTGTGAAGAGCTTTCGTTGCTGCTTTTTTGCTTCCTGTTTATCACGTCTCAGCACTCAGGCTTTGGGTGCACGACAATGCGCCAGCACTTTCTTTCCCTTCATCATGCAGACCCTCAGTGTGGAGAAACATGGCTTTCACAGGAAGAAGGTCACAGTCCTAATCAGTTCAGAGTGAAGAGCACTGCAGACCTGCTCTGTCTCTAGCACTCAGACGGCTGCAGAGTAGGATGAGATGAAGCAGGTGTGCTGATGCACAAACACATCCATGCGTGACATTTATGGGAAAATTATTTTGCTTTTACATTCTGAACCCCCGCTTCCTGTTTCTTCCTGGTACCGTGTGTTTTCAAGTTCTTTTGCAAAGTGGGCCTGGTTGAAATGTTCTGTACTCAGATGGATGAAGTGGGCGTGGTTTAAATGTTCTGTTCGCTGGTGAGTAAAGTGGACGGCTTGTGCTTTCAGGTGCTCAGTGAACTGGACTGGATCGCAGTGTGAGAAACCTACAACCAACAACGACAGCAGTGAAATCATCAATGGTGAGTCAGTGAGTCTCTAAACACTCCACCCCCCCACACACACACACACACACACACACACACACACACACACAAACACACCAGAACACACACTCATTTATCCAACCCCCATACAGTTCTCCACTTACCCTACCACCTTTCCACCCATCCATTCATCCATTTATTCTCCTATCCACCAGTCCACCTCCACTGCATCATCCTTCTATCCACTCATCTGTATAGCTGTCTATCCACTTTTTTATTTTCTGCTTAGTGTATTATATAGAATTATAATATTTTTGCGTTTTTTTCCTCTCTCTGTGTTTGGTTTTTTTTTAATTGTTGTTATTATTCTGTAATGTCTCATGTCTCGACCCAATCCTGACCCCTCGCTGACCTCCAGCCGTCCTGCTGTTGGAGGGTTCTGCAGGATGGTTTTCATTTCAGCGTGACATTTCTGGATCTCGGATCCTTCTAAGATGCAGCCATGATCAAGCTTAGATCAGCACTAGGACTTTCTGGTGTTTAGAAGAAAGGTGATATTTAACAGGACTTCAGCGTGTGTGTGTGTGTGGGTGTGTGTGTGTGTGGGTGTGTGGGTGTGTGTGTGAATTATTCCACAATAACCTTAAATTCAGCTTCTTTTTTTTCTCCTGGTAATTAGTGAGAGATTTTTCCATGACCCAGCACTTAATCTCTCATCATCATGGATTTCTTTTCAGAGAAATTAGGACAAATATCTTGTGAGCTTTGAGTAAGATTGATTGACATATAGTGCTGTGTAGAAATGACGTGTCCTGTCCCGAGTAAACTGCTTGTTCTTCTTCTTTTGGCTTCTCCCATTAGGGGCATCACAGCAGATCATCCGTCTCCACACCCCCCTGTCCTCTACATTTGCCTCTTTCACACCAACTACCTGCATGTCTTTCCTCACCACATCCATAATCCTCCTCTTTGGTCTTCCTCTTTTCCTTCTTCCTGATGGCTCCATCCTCAGCATTCTCCTACTGATATACTCAATGTCCCTCCTCTGCACATGTCCAAACCATCTCAATCTCACCTCCCTCACCTTGTCTCCAAAACGTCCTACATACGCTAATAAACTAATCGTCATCACTCCCAACAAAAACCTCAACATCTTCAGCTCTGCTGCCTCCAGCTCCACCTCCTGTCTTTTACTCAATGCCACTGTCTCTAATCCATACAACATCTCAGGTCTCACCACACTCTTCTCACTCTTCTATCACAAATCACTCCTGCTGTCACTCTTCTCCACCCACTTCACCCTGCCTGCAACAGTAAGCCAGAGGCCTTTCTTAACTTTCCTAACACACTCTCCATTACTCTGCACTGTTGACCCCAGGTACCTGAACTCCTCCACCTTCTCCACCTCTTCTCCCTGCAACCGCATCCCTCCACTGCTCTCCCTCTCATTTACACACATGTATTCTGTCTTACTCCTACTGACTTTTATTTTCCTTTTCTCCAGCCTGTACCTCCACCTCTCCAGGCTCTTCTCAACCTGCTCCCTACTCTCACCACAAATCACAATATCATCCACAAACATCATAGTCCACAGAGACTCCTGTCTGACCTCATCCTTTAACCTGTTCATCACCCTCACATACTTCACTGCAAACAGGAAAGGGTTTAGAGCTGATCCTTGATGCAATCCAACCTTCACCTTGAACTAGTCTGTCGTTCCTACTGCACACTTTACTGCTGTCACACTGTCCTCATACAAGTCCTGCACCACCCTTACATACTTCTCTGACACACCAGACTTCCTCATACAATACCACAACTCCTCTCTCCACCCTGTCGTACGCTTTCTCTAAATCCACAAACACACAATGCAGCTTCTTCTGACCTTCTCTATACTTCTCCATCAACATCCTCAAAGCAAATAATGCGTCTGTGGTGCTATTCCTCAGCATAAAACCATACTGTTGCTCACAGATGGTCCCCTCTTCTCTCAGCCTGGCTTTCACTACTCTTTCCCATAACTTCATGGTGTGACTGATCAACTTTATTCCCCTGTAGTTACTGCAGGTCTGCACATCTCCCATATTGTTATTAATGAGACTCAGAATTCAGACATAGCTACAGTTTAAGGAATAAGATGTAGCTATTTAGGTTGTTAAGCTCTATAGCTATGGTTCTGGAATACAATATCTCCATTCATCTCCAAATCACCAAACATAGAGCTGTCCGGTCCTGAAGATGATCACCACCATGATGTCATCAAAAAACCTTACAATTTCTACCACACTGTCGTCTCCATCCTCCTTTATTTTACTGTCTTTTAGAACATATCAGGACAAAGTCAGATGATGTCTGGTGTCTTTCTCTTGTGTGTGTGTGTGTGTGTGTGTGTGTGTGTGTGTGTGTGTGTGTGTGTGTGTGTGTGTCAGTGTCAGGGAGCATTGGCATTATTGTTCCTCTAGTTCTGCTGGCTTTAATCATCACCACGGTAACAGTGGGTCTCCTCATCTGTAAACGATACCAAAGGTAGAGTTCAACACACTAACAGCTAATATACCACACACAGACATACACATACACACAAAAATAGACAAACACACACACATACACAAAAAATATAGCACACATAACCTGATGAATCTTCTGATGTAGACTAGTTTCCGATGCCAGCGCAGTCCGCAGTGTGTTGTTAATTTGAAACCTGCATTTCATTGGCTCTGTACATGTACCAAGCACAATAACAATAAAGTTTATTCTAATCTAATAATCAGTGTTTCGTGTATTCATGAGGAACACAGTGCATGGTTGTTAACCTCTGCTTCATGTAACATCTGGAGTTACAGTCTGAGTCACACTGTAGCTGCCAATTGGTATCCATAAAAGAGACACAGAGAGTTTCCGACGGGTGCTTCTTTCTTTATTTCGTTAGTGAAGAACGCCATTAAACTTTATTTTGGGTAGCACAGTGAAACTCGCTCCGCTTTACCAAAGGGAACTAAGATGGAATTAAGCAGAATCTGGCCTCTATTCACTGGAATACACACACATATTAATGGACTGTATAGGAACACGAATCCCCGCTCTTTTCTCTCTGCTGATCTAATTACCTTTGCTTTACTCCCCCCTACTGCATAACCTAACATCCTCAAGAAAAATTTTAAGTGACACAACCATATACAGTCATTTACACACACTATTATATAGACGTAATACTCACCAACTGACCAACCATAGTCGAGCTTTGCTGTGTGTGATGTATACATGTATAATACAGTGGTGTGTCTATGATGAGTTATGTATGTTGTGTGTTCAGGGGGAGACGTGTTCAGAGGCAGCCGATGGCTAATGGCGGACTAAACGTGGAGATTGGAAACCCATCATACAACATGTATGAGCTGGAACATGACAGTCACATGGATGTGGGGGAAATCCTGCACCCCAACTTCACTTTGCACCCACAAAAGGTTGCACACTATATTACTATCAGATAATAATCATAATAATCATCATTATTGTAATAAGTTCATATTTGGAGACAGATGATCCGCTGTGGCGACCCCTAATGGGAGAAGCCAGAAGAAGAAGATATTAATAAGTTCATATTTAATTATTATTTAGTTGTTTAGTTTTTTTAATAATTATTATTAATAATATTAATAACTTTGTGTGCTTCTGCTGTGCTCATTAGACTGTCATTTTAGGTTTTTTAGATTTTTTTTTTTTTTAACAATTCCTGCATTCTGATTCTCATGGAATGTAATTAACAACAACAACAATAATAATATTAATAATAATAATAATAATGATGATAATAATAATAATAATAATAATAATAATAATAATAATAATAATAATAACAATAAGAGGAAAAAGAAGAAGCGGAAGAGTAATTTAATGTTATGTAAGAGATCAGGTAGTTCACTAAGCTCCAGTCAGAAATAATTCTGAATACTGTGTACCAAGATCCACAGTATGGTGGTTCTCTGGTTTCCTCCCAACAGCCAGTAACATTAAGGGAGGGTCAGTTACCCCCTCAGTGTGTGTAAAATCATGCAAAATTCTACCAGGGGTTATTCAGATTCATGCAGTCTCTCTATCTCCTTGTTCTCACCTATAGGGATGGTGTGTGAGGTCGAGTGAGTCTCAACTTCAACCCAGTCACACTCTTCCATTAAGAACTCTCCCTGTGCACCCAGTCCCCAAGTCTTTAATTCCAGGACAGGTGATATCTCTCTCTCTCTCTCTCTCTCTCTCTCTCTCTCTCTCTCTCTCTCTCACCCCCATATTCATTTAATACCTAGTTATCCTGACCCTTTTACTTCCTCCATCTTGTGTCCTGATTTATTACAAACCAGTGATTTATTTCTTCCTTTTTTTTGTTCTGTTTCATGTATTTAAACCTTTAGAAAGTGTTTAAAAGGAAAAAGTTACATATTAAAAGAAATCAGATGCTTCATGTCAGAGAACAATGAATCTGCAGACTGTAATGAATGTGATGAATATTTTACTGAATGTTTTATACGTCACATATGTATAAAATTGATCATACTATAAAATCTGATAAATACACACATACGTATTTACTGCGATTCTCCAAATTTTTTATGTCTGTTAAGATAAAAAAGCGAAATCAGCGAATGTTAAAAAAAAAAATTCTACAGCATCAATTATCATCATCATTATCATCATCATCATCATCAAGGAACTGACAGTACATTCTTTACAAAATGGGTTCTTTAATAGATGATCGAATAGATAATACAAGTTCTTGGCCTCCTGCTTGTATACAGCATCTTTCTGTTGAAGGATTGTTTAGAAGGTCAGCTGTGGTTTACTGATTTGTAAAACAAATCAGTAAACATGTAAAACAGAGCGTGTGCTCGACCCTGATTGGTGACTCACTGTGTGTTTCACCAGTTACGTTTTTATCCTCATAAATAATAAGGAACGACTGATTTCACTACATAAAGTAAATAAAAAGTGAGAGATTTGACTTTAAAATCTAGTGAAGTTACAGTAAACATCTGCCCACATAGAAACACCCCAGTAAAGTACAGATACGAGAAGAAGCTACTGAAGTACAAATTTACATTTACTTCATTACGGTTCATCACTGATTCACTGTGATGACATAAAGAAAACATATACTCGTAAACATGAGCAAGAAAACTCGTCTTTGTATTAAACCGCAATCCAAACAAATAACTCATACAAACGTCTTCGTTTTAGTGAATCTAAACACTTTGAGTGTGAGCAGCCTGATCACTGATAACAAACAAATGACTCAATTCAGGTATTTTAACAAATTAAATAATTTGTATAAATATTCATGTAAGTATTATATGTGTTATAGTTAATTCTCATTATATTTCTGCATGTATTAATGACCAGCAGCTTAACTCTAAACTAATTTCAACAGTATGATGTTCAGTAGCTTGCATCTTCAGGATTATCCCAACTTTCCAGGATCTCTCTCTCTCTCTCTCTCTCTCTCTCTCTCTCTCTCTCTCTCATATATATATATATATATATATACATACTGTAAATATACAGTATATTGTATCTATATATAATCCGTATTACCTGTGGTGTTTGTAATGCCTAATAAATAAAACTCAGCACCGACTTTAACTCGCTACAGGTTTGTGTAGAACACAAGAAACAGAAGTTTAATATCCTTTACTATCTGATTTATGTCTCTGTCTTTACAAGTTGTCAGAATTTATTAATTTTTTATAACCCGCTATAAAAATGTGTGCCCCAGTGTATACACAAGAACCATGCAAGGATGCTTGCTTCAGTGTTGCCACCCCTCATCATTCTCATGCCACCCTTTTGCCACCTCATAAATCATTTTCTAGATCTGCCCCTGTGGAGTTTAAAGCAAACATGATACTGAATCAGGGGTTTAGTTCAATTTCATTGGATTTATTCTTCATCCATTTCTTCATCCATATTTCTTCATCCATTTCCCTCATCCCTTCATTCAGTCTTGTGAATAATTGGGTGTAAATCCAATTTAAGCCGTTTGGGGGAAGATACATATGTAAAGAGTGTTAAGTCGATGCTGTTGTGTGTGCAGGCGGTGAACTTCTCCTCCAGAGCTCACACAGAAGAGTGTCCGAGCCATAACACTGTCATCAGGCTGAGCGAGAGGAGAGACGTCTTTCCAAAAAAACTGGGGGGCACAATCCGTGAAACCGCCGCATGAACCGAGCTGAACACAGAAATTCTGCTTTTTTTACCACTAGACTTTACACAGGAGACTTTTTTCTATAACTAATCAGGTCCTTAGAAATCCGTGCCATATTTATGTTGGGACTTTCTTTACAACTGAGCTGTTCAAGTTCCGCATAAAGACTGTTACATAGGGTTACTTTTGTTCAAAGCGCCTCAACCCCCTGCCTTTCACCTGCCAGTCCTCATCTTCACCTTCATCCGGTGAATGGAATCCTGGGATCTTCTTTCTCCTTGCTGCTCCTCTTTAAATCCATCCATGATGGTGAATGACGTTGTCCTCCCAAACGTGTCCACATCACGCTTGTGTGTGTGTGTGTGTGTGTGTGTGTGTGTGTGTGTGTGTGCATGTGTGCTGAACCTCCTGATAAGGCATAGGAGCGATTCACAGCACCGTGCCTCATGACCCTTATACCAAATAATATTTTAATTTTATTTTTGATATTTCTGGGCACCTGTGCAAACAGAATTCATTCACTGATTAGTCTTTATCACACCAGTGCTCTTTATATCTGCTCTCTAGAAGGCGTCTGTTCTAAATGCATTGGATTTGATTTCTCATTTGATATATTTATTTGTCTTCGTTATTTATTCGGGTGATTTGCGTGGAAATGGATTAGTTTTTCGGTTGAAATGCATTAAAAAATCTGTTACACATTTAGTGATGTTTCATTTCAGGTCTTTCTTCGTGTTAATTTATTATCCAGTTCAAGGAGATCATAGATGATTTCTACACAAAATCACCTCCGCATGGAAAGTGGAAAGTAAATGTGACTCCTATTTAGATGTAGACTTGTTAGGAATTAGAAGATGAAAAGAAAAAAAAGTTTGCAGTCATACAGTTTGGCCCAAAGTATTGGGACACCTGACTTTTCCACAAATATGTGGTTCTACCCCAAATGGTTCCTAAAAACTCTTAAACACACAATTGTATAAGACGCCTTTGGATGCAGGAGCATGACATTTTCCCTTTATTTGAACTAGGAGACCCAAACCTGTTCCACCATGACAATGCGCTTGTCCACCAAGCCAGCTCCATGAAGGTCTGCTTTCCAGAAGATCTTCTACTATAGAGCTCCAACCCTCCTCATCTTATCTACATCAGTACCTGACTTTACTAACACCCTGAATGAGTGTAAATCTTCACAATATCTAGTGGAACATCTTCACAGAAGATTAAAGGTTGTTGAAGGAAAATGGAGACTAATTATGGAAATTAAGGTTAAAAATGTTTCACATATGCTTATTTGTCCACAAAAAGGTGTCTGTCTATATAATGTATCTCAGGCGGCAGAAGGTGATCTTTAACTCCATATGAATCATACTTGTGTATGATAACTTCTGGTGAACGCAGAGCTACATGACCTTTAAGCACCACTCGACATTACAGACGTCATGCTTTTAGTTGAGGGTCTTTATTAGACTTCTATTATATGTAAATTAGAAAACGGTTGCCATTTAGAAAACCTTTACCTGTTTAAGCACCTCGGAGAGTTTTATAAGAAACAGAAAGATAAAAACATTTTTTACACACATTTTAGACACATTTTATGAGCTAAATAAGCTCATCACCTGAGGACACGACAGTGTTAATCACACATTAGTATTCTAATCCAGCATGTAGAAGCTCTACTTGGTTTTGATGATGAGCAGGAGCATGGTGTCCATCTTTATCTGATTACTAACTGGAGTGATTAGACTGTAGTGTAAAAACACAGCTCACAAGTCTGAGCTTTCTCAAGAACTAACTAACTAATTATAACAGCAGTAACACATTCATATTTCTAACATTAATCTGGTTATATTCTATTAATTTTAGATTTTATTTGCAGTTGTACACAAGTTTTTGCATGCTTATCAAATAAGGACAAAAAACGTTATTTAGAGTAAATGATTGTCTCTCTCTCTCTCTCACTCTCTCTCTCTCTATTAAAGCCCTCAAAAACAAAAAATCCAAAATGAATGACCTAGTGGACACAACAGCACAGGGTGCGCTGGTCCGCTCACGCTTTAGAAGCATTACTGAGATGGATGCTCCTTCCAAGCCAGGTATAGATGGTCTCCCTGTCGAGTTTTTTAAGGCGTTCTAGGCAGTAATAGGACAGGACGTCCTGGAGGTCCCACAGGACAGTTTCACAGGGGGTCAGCTACCAATGAGCTGCAGGAGAGCCTCATGACCCTGCTGCCAAAAAAATTTTGTATACTTAATTCATCACATTTTGGATGTTGGTCTCCAAGCTATTGGGCCTAAAGACTGGACTGATTTTCCTAGACCAGGAAAAGGCTTTTGACTGGGTTGAGCATGAATACTTGTGGAAGGTTCTGGAAAGATTTGGGTTCAACCCTGGTTTCAGAGCAATGATCAGGGTGCTGTAAAGTGAAATTTAGAGTGTACTGAAGGTTAATGGGGGTTTATGTGCCCCTTTTAGAGTGTACAAAGGGATCAGGCAGGGCTGTTCACTGTCAGGAATGCTGTACAATCTAACCATTGAACCTCTATCAATCTAAGAAATCATCTTACTGGTTTTAATATTCCACACTTTAATCCTTCATATTATCTGTCAGCGAATGCAGATGATGTGGCTGTAATGGTGGGATCCCAGTCTGATGTAAATGTTTTAAATGATGTTTTAAAAAACTTTTTTTTTTCATCAGCAAAAGTTAACTGGGGAGAAGTGAAGCAGTTTTAGTTGGGGAGTGGGGAGGTGCGGAGCCGACACTTCCAGGAGGCCTGGTGTGAAAAAAGAGGTGGATTTAAGTACTTGAGTGTCTACCTGGGGAGTCTTTTAAAATAAAAACTGGGAAATGAACTGTAGAGCACATCAAGGGCAGACTGAGCAGGTGGAAACAGTTCTGAAGATGTACTACAGGGGGCAAACGCTGGTGATAAAGAACCTGGCAGCGTCATCTCTGTGGAATAAGCTGGCATGTGTGGATCCACCACCAAACCTGCTAGCGAACATGTAGGCCCTGGAATGGTCTGCACTGGATTCTGCAGTGTTCCCTTCATCTTCCCAAGGAGGAAGCGGAGCAGGGGCTGGTTCATCTCGCTAGCAGAACTGCAGCCTTTCACCTCCAGTTCATCCAGAGACTCCTAACTGGGCCCAGGAACCTGGTATGGAGGACTTGCAAAACATTACACTGGCTGCTGGAGGGGCCTCTGGTGCACAGGAGTCATCTGAACATCACAGGTGCACCCCCACACTGTCCAGAGCCCTGAACTCCTCAACGATCATCACACTCCAAGAGCTGGTGAACGTTGCAGGGACAGACCTGTCATAAGGGGAGGACTTGAATGATCATTCCCCCCATCCCCCCAATGTTTAACTGTCATATCTGATTTTATTCATCTATTTACTTAATTAACAAACCTGAAACCATCTTGCATTTAACATGGCTTGTGTCAAATAAACGATTGTAAAAAGTAAAAAAAAAAAGTATCTCTCTCTCTCTCTCTCTTTCTCTCTCTCTCTCTAGCTCTCTCTCTCTCTCTCTCTCTCTTTCTCTCAAACAGTTAGATTAAGCAGTTTATCATTAATTACACACACAAATATTGATTATAAAAGAAAGGCCTTGTACTTATTATCCATTTATAGCTAAAATTACTGTTAGTTCCTATTCTCACTTACAATATAGCAGCTATAAACATGGATCTCTCCTCATTCTTTTAATTTCTTTCTCATTTTCTCCATTCTCTTGTCATTTTTTTAATTTTCTGCCTATTCTCTTGTCATTTTTATCATCCTCATATCTGATAAGATGTTTGTTTATTTAGCTTCTGATTGGATGTTAAGTTCTTCTGGTTCTGATTTAATGTTGATTCTTTAGCATCTGTTTGGATTTTTCGATTTTCAGCTTCTGATTGGATGTTTTGGTTTCCAGCTTTTGATTAGATGGTACTGGTGCTTCCATTACAGTTCTTAATGCCTCTGTGTTGGAAGTGTGTCTTAAACAGTGCTGTTGGTCCTGCTTTTACTGGAGTACCAATACTTTATGTTGGAGCCTACATAAACAGGAAACAGAAGTGGTTTCTAAAATTCCAGGTTTCTACTGCTGAACATTTTGTTTGTATTGGCTGTAGTGTCTAGGGCACTTTTTGAGATAGTATAAAAATAAATAGACTATGGCACTGATATGCAATAGACTAGGCACCGAAAAGTAGATTTAATGAATTAAAAAGCTCCTTGTGTTCACTTTCTAACACCAATGATGCTCTAAACTGCTTTACGTCCTCCATCATGGAGCCTGGGCTGTAGACTGGTTGATTGGTTGAGGCAGAACAAAGCTACAGTTGTTGCAAAAAAAAAAAAAAAGCCATTTTGTTTAGATGAAAAACACAGACACAAACACTTTTTATTAAACGCTTTTTCTCATTCGTCTACAGCAGATACCTGAGAAATTTTTTTAGAAACTCTGTGGTGGAGATGGTGGGAAATGATCCTGAACACAAACATGGCTGAAAAACACTACTCAGGGAGGGAAGGTTTTAACAAAGTCACAAAGTTTTTCTGTATTCCTGGTACTGAGGTTTGCGCATGGTTTTGTCATCTCTGACCTCATTCACTTGAACCAGCATTTGATTTATTTCTCTTTATGTAGATCTTAAAAAGAAAATCTGATCCTCGTTACTCCGACCTGCTCTTTGTTTTTTTGTCAGGCGAAGTGACCCATTTCAGTGCCGAAAAAAGGTTCGCTAAATAATTCATTACAATCATTTTAGCAGCACGAGTCCCTGAGCACGCCGCGAGGCTTCTACACACCTCTCCTGCTTTACCAACCTTTTCACCATTGAGCTAAAGGACATGCAAGCAGGTCAGAATATATAAATACATGGACCTGTTTAAAGTGTTCACCTAAACTCTTAGTCCCGCCTTTGCTAGCTTGCATTCTGACCTTCTCAGTCCTCATGCTCCTCACTCTCGCTCACTTTCGTCTTTGCCTGAAGCTTCATCAAGCATTTCTATTAATACTGAAATGGATAAGACGTGTTGCACAGTGATGTGAGAGACCTTGGACTCACAGAGATGTCCTGTGTGTTAAAATACCTCAGGGTTCTGAATTGTGATTGGTCACAAGGTGCTGGGGGGTGTGCTTGGCAGGGCAGACAGGCAGAGTGATCTCGGCAGGTCGGGAGAGCCAGGCGATACCCCAACCAAAAAGAAAGAGCACAGGGGCCAGGGGAAACAGCTGTCTCAGAATGTCATTATTGAAGACTTGCCGTGCTGAGAAATATTCTGTTGTCTGCTGGGGGCCAAGCTTCAAATATTGCTTGCTTTGGGTGTGCCCAATGCTTTGAAGCATCTGCTGGGGCCATGATTATGGCCAGATGATTCTGTCAGTGATTATGACTGAGTGAAAGAAGGAAAGGACCCAACTGCAGAATGATGAAGTCTAGCAGAGAAAACACAGTTCCAGTGACAGAGCCGACCAACAGAGCAATGGGGCAAAAGCAAAGTTCAATAAAAAATCCAGTCCAGGCAAACAGGGGAAGACAAGAATCAAAAAACTGTTTAAATATCGAAAGGCCGGCTAACAGAGACCCAAAGCAAAAAAACACAAAACAAGAAACAGTCCAGAGTTCAAACCAGAGATCAGGGTAGCCAGGGCAGAAACAGGAATCAGAGACCGGTTTGGGAAACAGGAACCAGAATAGGCAGGGTGGCAAGAGTACTCTCAGGGGCACTATAGATTTCTATATATATTTCTATAGCATTTTTCACAACAGCCATTGTCTCAAAGCAGCTTTACAGAAATCAACAGTCTAGGTGACTGGTGTGCATTTATCGCTGATGAGCAGCCATGGCGACTGTGGCAAGGAAAAACTCCCTTAGATGTTATGAGGAGGAAACCAGACTCAATAGCAGAACCTCATCCTCATTTGAGTGACATCAAGAGTTTAAACATGAATCTTTCAACAATACAGAGTGAGATTGTTGAGTGGAGATTGAGAACTAACATGAGTACTGGAGTATAAGATTATAACTAATGTTCTTTCTACAGTCTTATACAGTCTATATGGTTATAAAACTAGGAGCTACTGAGCAACTAATAAAATAGCTTAACATTTGTGATCATCCCAGATCCAGCACCAACAGGTAGGATTTAAACCAGCTTAATGCCTGACCCTGAATGGTGATGTAATTCTGTAAGCGATCCAGGAGAAGATCATGATCTATAGTGTCGAATGCAGCACCAAGATCTAGTAAAACTAAGAGAGATGAAGCCTTGGTCTGAAGCTAAAAGCAGATCATTGGTGATTTTAACTAGAGCAGTTTTTGTGCTATGATGGAGCCTGAAACCTGACTGAAACTCTTCAAAGATATTGTTCTCTTGTAAGTGGGAACAGACCTGGGCAGCGACAATCTTTTCTAAATCTCAGACATAAATGGGAGATTTGAAATGGGTCTGTTATTCGATAGCGTGTTTGGAGCCAAATTAGGTTTCTTAATGAGGGGCTTACTAACTGCTAACTTGAGGGGTTTAGGGACGTGACCTAACGATAGTGAGGAGTTAATAATATTGAGAAGAGGCTCACCAGCTGTATATAACTACTTCCTTCAGTAGTTTAGTTAGAATGGGATCTAACTGACATGTTGTTGATTTGGTTTTGGTAATAACATTATACAGCTCTTCCTGTCCTGTACATGTAAAAATGTGGAGTTTTAGGTGAGATTGGGTCAGAAGAGTGAGGTTGGACTGCCACAATTGTTTTTCTAATACTTTAAATTTTTCCACTGAAGTAATCATGAAGTCGTCACTACTAAACTGTGATGGAACACATTTTTCAGATCCCCGATTTGTTGTTAATTTAGCTACTGTACTGAAAAGGAACCTGGGATTGTTTTTGCTGTTTTCTATGAGTTTGCTCAGGTGTTCAGCTCTAGCAGCTTTTAGCGCCTGTCTGTAGCTGAGCATACTGTCTTTATACGCAATTCTAAATACCTCCAATTTAGTTTTTCTCCATTTTCTCTCCAGATTACGTGCTGTTCTCTTGAGGGCATGCGTATGACTATTATACCAAGGTGCAGGTGTTTGTTCTCGAACCTTTTTTAACCGGATGGGGGCAACAGTGTCTAATGTGCTAGTGAGGATAAGGTCTATGTTGTTAGTTATTTCATCGAGATTATTAGCAGTTATGGGTTTAGTGAGAAATTGAGATGAATCAGGCAGGTTATTTATGAATCTGCTCTTAGTGGTCGGAACAATAGTCCTACCAAGTCAATAGCGTGTTGAAACACGGCTAATCTGCTCTACCGATAGTGTCTACAGTATAAGATAATGGTCTGTGATGTCATCACTCTGAGGTAAAATATCTATATCAGTGACGTCTGATTCATGGGATATTATTAAGTCTAATGTGTGGTTAAAGCGGTGAGTTGGTCTGGTGACGTTTTGTTTGACCCCGAAATAGTTTAATAAATCCATAAATGATAGTCCTAGAGCATCGTTTACATCATCTACATTAATATTAAAATCTCTTACAAGCAGCACTTTACCAAAATCAATCAAGAGGTCTGAAAGAAAACCAGCGAATTCTTTAAGAAAATCAGTGTAGGGCCCTGGGGGTCTGTACACAGTGACCAGAGAGAGAGAGAGAGAACTTTAAAAATGAGCACTTCAAATGATTTAAAGATGAATTCTAATCTCTGACTAATATTAAGAGAGGCATTATAAATGGATGCTACACCCCCACCACAACCAGTCTGACGGGGCTCATGCTTATAAACATATCCTGACGGTGTAGACTCGTTTAGATCTATATAATCATTTGGTTTAATCCAGGTCTCAGTGAGAACATCAAGATTATTATCTGTGATTATCTCATTTACAATGAGTTCTTTGGGTGCAAGTGATCTAATGTTTAGAAGTCCGAAATTTAGAACTTTTTTTGTGTTTGTTTATTTGACATTTTCCAGTTTTAATTGCAATAAGATTATTTCTGGATCTTGTGTACCTCTTTATTAGATTAGATTAGATTAGATTCAACTTTAATGTCATTGTGCAGGGTACATGTACAGAGCCAATGAAATGCAGTTAGCATCTAAACAGAAGTGCATAGATAGCTTATTTACAGTGGCAGTGTAATAAATAAGAGTATGAGGTTATACAGAAGGTGTAGAAATATGTACATATAACTGAATAAGGGTATATATAGTGTGGTTTTTATATAAGTATGATACTATATATATATATATATATATATATATATATATACACACACACACACACACACACACACACAGAATAAACAGAATAAATATGGATGGACATAATGAAGTGTAATGATGGGTGGTGCAAGGATGCATGATTTTAAAGGGGTGCAAAATATTGCAAAATACAGAAGAAAAGAAACAGCCACGGAAAAGAAGCTATTTTTTAGTCTACTCTTCAGTCTTGCTCTGGCTCTGAGACAATGGTAGTGTCTGCCCGATGGGAGAAGTGTAAACAGTCCGTGGTTAAGGTGAGAGGGATCTTTGATGATGCCCCCCGCCCTTTGCAAACAGCGTTTTTTTTTTTTATGTTCTCCCAGGTGGGTAGTTCAATACCGATGATTCGTTGGGCGGTTTTTCACCACCCTCTGAAGGGCTTTACGGTCTGAAGCTGTTTGTGAGGATACTCTCAATGGTACAGCGGTAAAACTTCTCCAGTATCCTGTAGCACAGATGGGACTTTTTAAGTCTCCTCAGAAAATATAGGCACTTTAAAGGCCTTTCTGATCAGTATGGAGGAGTTCAGAGACCAGGTGAGGTCCTCAAAGATGTGTATTCCAAGGAACTTGAAGCTGGGTACACGCTCAACAGCAGTTCCGTCGATGTGAATTGGAGGATGAGTGTGATTGCCAGCATGTCTAAAATCCACAATGATCTCCTTGGTCTTTTTGGTGTTAAGTTCCATGTTATTGTCCTCACACCATGCTACTAGGTGCTGGATCTCCTCCCTGTAAGCCGTCTTGTCATTACCGTCAATCAGGCCTACCACTGTGGTGTCGTCTGCAAACTTTATAATGCTGTTTAAAGAATGGACAGGTATGCAGTCATGGGTGAAAAGGGAGTATAGCAGTGGAGACAATCCACATCCCTGAGGAACCCCAGTGCTGATGGTGAGACTGGAGGAGGTGACAGTGATCAGACTGTGATCTGTTCGTAAGGAAGTCCAGAGTCTAATTGCAAAGTTGCGTGCTGATGCCAAGTTGTTTTAGCTTCAAGAATAGATTGGAAGGGCTAACTGTATTAAAAGCTGAGCTAAAATCAACAAACAGCATCCTGGCATAGGTGTCAGGGTTATCCAAGTGAGTCAGGGCAGAATGAAGTACAGTGGAAATAGCTGTTGATCTATTTGAGCAATAGGCAAATTGGTAAGGGTCCAGGCTGGGTGGCAGACAGGCTTTAAGGTGGGTGAGGACCAGTCTTTCGAAGCACTTAGCCATGACAAGTGTGAGTGCGACTGGATGAAAGTCAGCCAGTTATGTTGCAGTGGAGTGATTTGGCACCGGCACGATGGTAGCAGACTTAAAGCAGGTGGGAACAATTGCCTGGGCCAAGGACAGATTAAAGATGAAGACCTCGGCCAGTTGCTCCGCGCATGCTCTGAGTACACGACCACGGATGCCATCAGGGCCAGCTGCTTTCCTTGCATTCACCGTTCCCATGGTGGTGCACACTTCAAAGGTGAAAAGTGTAAGCGGCTGCTCACCTGGTAACGGTTTTGTTTTTATGCAAGGGCTCCATGTTCCCCTTTTTAAAGCAAGTGTAGAAGAGGTTGAGCTCATTAGAGAGTGAGGCAGAACTGGTTGAAGGTGTTGCATTGGGTGGTTTGCGGTCAGTGATAGCCTGTATTCCTTGCCACATGCGTCGGGGGTCAGCAGAGTTGAAGTGCTCCTCAATCTGCTGTTTGTAAGCATGACTTTGGCCTTGCAGAGTCCCCTCCTCAGATCGGCTCTGGCGACGCTGTAGGCCCCCCGGTCTCCAGACCTGAAGGTAGTATTGCATGCTTTGAGCAGGAGACGGACCTCCTGATTAGGGAACACTTTGATGTTTTTTAGTCTAGTCACCCGATCCACACAGCCCTGAAAATTTGTGCGCCCCTCGAGCTCCAGCATGCTGTTTGGCATGCCGGAGTTGAGCCAAGTTTCCGAGAAGACCATGATATTGCAGTCCATAAACAGTCTCTGTGTGAGAGTCCAGATCCTGAGCTCATTCAGTTTGTTCGTCATGAATTGAACATTGTCTAGAAAAATACTCGGAAGCGCTGGTCGATGTAGGTTTAGCTGTAACTTAGCCCAAAGTCCTCCACGTTTTTTTCCGTCTCTGTTTTCGGTCTCTGCGTCGGCGCCGGACACGTCCAGTCGGGATAAAGGGCTTGCTGTGTTGCAGCTTCGTAACCTTCCTTACGAACTCCGATGGTATCTGGTCAAATGTGGAAATAAAGTCCGAAACAGAGTTTGTGCAGATTTGACCAATATCTAAAAGTGACTGTCTGTTGAATGATATGCTCGCATGACAATGACTTTCTTGGTAGGCTACTGTTTAGATACAAGCCGTGTAACAGACACTGTCTTTTGTTAAAGCCTGTGTAAAGTTCATTAGTTTCAGTGTAGGTGCAGCTTATTTATGTTCAAAATAAAAATCTTTGTCATGGGTGCTGCTTATATTTGGGTGCGCTTAATAGTCCAGAAATTACGGTATTTATTTCTTGGTCTCACTACACGAGAAATAGACACGTTTCAACAGTGTGTATCTGCGCTGTTCCTACACTGCTGTGAGGTACATGAACACACACATGCTTATGAGGTGGTATGGAGCCAATACACTACCTCTAACATCAGGGTGGAGATCAGGAGAGACTTCACCCCTCATATGTACAGCTATATGTACACGCCCAATACTTCAGTCCCACTAGCAACTGTCACACTCTCACTGATCCTCACATTCTCACCTTGGATGGCAGGTGTACAATTCTCCAAAGGAATATACACACCTGACACACACACACACACACACACACACACACACACACAGTAATAATGTAATGTATAATTATTATTATTGCTGTAATATTTTTGCCCCTGTGTCTACCTCTTTCAGGCATTTTAAAAATCAGCACAGAGGGGCGTTTGTCCTCTACTCGAGCTTGAGTCGAGTGTTTGAGGTACAGGGGTGTCAGTGGGATTGTGGGAGTTGGCACTATCTGGCGTCCAGCACCTTTGGCCTGGTGGAGCGAGAGGACAACGATCTTGTGACCTTCGACATGTGCGACGGACAATTGCAAAAGACACGTCCCCTGCTGTCAATCAAGCACTTAAGAATGAAGTCAGTGTGGAAACTTCTACAAACATATTCACAATGACTTCCAGGGTCCTTATGGAACCCTGTATCAGCACAGTAACCTGGATCTCTTCAAACATGCCTGGAGTTAGCGAGTGTAAACAATGATTCAATGAGACCAAAAAGCAATTTTGAAGATCCTTCATGGCCTTCATATCAGCCTTCACATCAGCCTTCACAGTTTTTATGTCCCAATTCAATACTGTTTTACTGAAGGTTGCTTGACACTACCAGTTCCTTCCTGCACTCCCAGCTGGCTTATAGTGTGAGAAAGTAGAGATCATTTGCTTTTTGAGATGCTTCCACTTCCCCCTTCAGGTGAGGAAGTTGAAGCTGTCAGGGTTTATTTAAAACATTTGTAAAAGATAAACAAGAGGAAGAAAATATTCATCTAGCAGAGACTGCAATTTATTTTTACCTGAAACTTATCTGCACATAAACATACCAAAAAGTAGACCTGCTCAGAACACTGTGTACTGCTCTCAGCCAACCAGTAACACTGTGTATTGCTCTCAGCCAACCAGTAACACTGTGTCTTGCTCTCAGCCAATCAGAACACATCAGTGATTGATGAATGGTTGAGTCAAACAGCATTAGTGTTTATATGTAAATGTATTTAATATTGTATATTTGAATGTAGAATAATGTTAATAATAAAATTGATTGGGTTAGGGTTAGGGTTAGATGCAGAGCTCTGTATTATAACATTTCTATTCTACACGGTATGAGGTCATATTTTTATCTCATAACCCTTTTATTCAAAGCTGCAGGCGATGCAGCACTGAGAGGGAAAATGCAGCCATTAAAATTCAGATTTGTGTTCTTATCTCCTTTTAACCTTGAGTTCTTTTTATCTGAGAGATGAAAGTGCAAGTGTGTGTGTGTGTGTGTGTGTGTGTGTGTGCGCACTAAATTTAAACAGCTAACCTTTATCAAGCCCTAAATCCTCTCTCGATTGTGTGCCTTCAGGGGGCTTTAATTCCTGAAGCTAACGGTGAAGCTCTTTTGCGTGGTGGTGTGTCACTTTTATTCCTCTTTTCATAGTGTTGTGTTTATCAGACTGGCTACTGATAAGAGTCTGTTCAACACAGCACCACCTGCTGAGCAACTCCATGATCGAAGCAGATACTTTGCCTGCAGGATCCTGGACATCTTCTCACCCTGTCTCTTTGATGATCACTTCGACTTCACCTCACTCTTCCCCTTCGGAGACGCCACAGACGAGTATGCCCAGGGGTCAGTGGTCACTCAGCTAGGATCTGAATGAACTTCTTATACTGGTGAAGTTTGTGTTAAAATTCCTGTAGTGGACACTTTTAGCAGTTTTCTGTGAAAAATGTTTGGTGTGTAGAAGTAGAGACAGGTTTGTTCTGTACAAACGCAATTACAAAAAACTTGGGACGCTGGGTAAAATCTAAATAAAAACAGAATGCAAATCTTATTAGCCAAAATTTTATTAAAAAAAAAATAAAAAAAAACATATTAAATGTTTTAACTGATAATATAAACCATTTTAAGGAAAAATGTGGTCTTTATTCAATTTAATGGCTGTGACATGTTAAAAAGAGCTGTTACAGGTCCATGTTTCCCACTGTGTAGCATCACATCTTCTGTCCATATACATCTGGGAACTGAGGAGACCAATTGCTGAAGTTGATGTTGTCCCATGTGTGTCTGATACAGGATTGTAGCTGCTCAACAGTTCACAAGCAGGCCAGTACAATTGAACTCTTCTACTACGAAGTTTTGTTATTGTAATAGATGCAGTATGCAGTAAGCATTGTCTTGCTCCGACATGCAAGGCCCTGAAAAAGATGTTTTCTGGATGGAAGCATTTCATGCCTGTATATAGCCTTCAGCATTGATGGAGCCTTTCCAAATGTGCAAGCTGCCCATTCCACAGGCACATGTACATGGTGTCCATTGTTTAGAAAAGTAATTGAAATGTCGATTTATCTGACCACAGAACAGTTTTCCACGTTGCCTTAGTACATTATAAATGAACTTCGGTCCAGAGAGGATATTCTTCTTCTTTGTTTCTTCTTCTGTGTTTATTAAGATTTTTACAGTGTTCCAACTTTTTTGGACTTGCAGTTGTAAAAGTGATTTTTTTTGTTTTCTGTGTGTAACTAAAACTCAGTTTCCTTGTACCTGTCAGGTAGGAAGTGAAGACAAAGTGTGCACTTCATCCATTCGGTCCAGTGTCTCATCAATGTGTACATGAAGCGTTTTCCCTACTTCTTTCATAAGCTCACCTCTCCTCTGCTAAAGCCACTTTCCTGGGTGCTTCCGGGCTGACTTCTGGTGGTCTAACGTCAGTCACTCGCCGCTACTAAACTCCACCATGGGCTCGGCGTGTAGGGAACTTGTGGGCCAAAGGATGGAGGATGCAGTGGATCTGTGGATCCTGGATCTGTATATTAATGATGTCCTGGATTGGGAGAGGGAGCGTCTGTCCTTTCTGGAAAACAAATGTGAGAGGAGGTGGCTGGAAGGCTGTGCGACTTCAGCGGGTGTGTCTAAGAACGGGGTTGGAGGTGGAGACGGTGCTGCGATATCCTGATCTGTGTAACGGGAAAGGGTGCTGTGTGGAGTGGGGGTGTCAGTGTGATTCAGGACACACCCATCACGATTGCAGCCTTGCCATCGGTAAGTGTTCCTTACACAAATGGCAGTGCAGCGCACTGATGCATTTAATTATAATCATGTCTTCTGATTGGCTGAGATCAGTAGTGATAGAACACCTGAGGAGTAAACTGATGGAGTCCCTAAGATATGTCCCAATTTGTGATGACATATTTTCTAATCTCTCTACTCTGTACCAACTAGGGTGTGACTTCCAATGTAACCTATTGCTGTGCACTGGATATTACTCACAATGATTTGCAGCTTTTTTACAAGATGGCAAAAGTATCCCTTTAACTAACCAAGCAAGTGAGAGAAAGCTAACCTAACGAGTGGGAGAATGCTAACCTAGGGAGTAAGAGAAAGCTAACGAGAAAACTAACCAAGCGAGTAAGAGAATGCTAACGAGAAAGCTAATTTAGCAAGTGAGAGAACGCTAATCTAATGAGTGAGAGAATTCTAACCTAGCGAGTTAGAGAAAGCTAACCTAGCAAGTGAGAGAATGCTAACGAGAACGCTAACCTAGATTGAGATAATGCTAACCTAGCGGGTGATACAAAGCTAATGCTGCTTTGAGACAATGTTCATTGTTAAAAGCGCTATACAAATAAAAATGAATTGAATTGAATTAATGCAAAAGCTAAACTAGCGAGTGAGAGAAAACTAACTAAGTGTGATTCATGATGGTTAATTTCTGATTCTTTTCTTTAGTAACCTTTAATCCAGATCTTCAGACAGACAGCTGTGAATTAGGTGTGTTTATTTGCATATTAGACCACACCCACAGTGGAAGTGTGGCCAGCTGTTGTTTAAAAATAAAAGACGGAGTGGTGAAATCGTCTCCTCTGGACGTTTTACACGTATTTACCCTGATCTCGTCTCCCAGCCAGAGCCCGGAGCCTGGAGTAGTTTTAATTAAAGCGGGACAGGACGACTTCTCACAGCTGGCACTCAAGATGGCAGGAGCGATCAAACGCTGCCAGAGGATCAGATGTTCTTCCTGTTCTCCTCATCAGCACTCTCTTCCTCTCTTCAGCTCCAAACACGCCTCTTAATTACATTCCACTTCTCATGCTGATGTCTCACATCCATAAACCAGCTCCGATCAGCGCTCGGCTCCATCATCGGGGACGCGGCAGATGGTGCAGGATTTTAGGGTGTCTTCTTTTCGATGATTGCTAATGTGAATGTTTTTGAGCTGAAATAAAACGCTGCTCGGCGTTAATGTGTGACGTTCACACTAACCAGAACAGAACATTAAACGTACTGTTACAATTTAAAGGTTGTATAGAGAAAGCTGTTATTCTAAACTAAATAAAACTATTGCAGAATTGTTTTAGCAAGCAGTGTTTTTGGAGGTCTTTACAGATGTGCAGCAGCTGTTCCCTAATCAATCACAGGAAAGCTGTTATAAATAAAAGACTTAGTTATAAAGTTATAAAGACTGTAAAAAGATAGGTCTAGAGCAGGGATTGGCAACCTTTATAGAGTTTAGGACCAGCATTTCTTCTCCTTAATCACCAGGAGGCCAGAATATTAATCTGCATGAATATATTTTAGATAATTTCTCAATTTACTCCTTATTGAGAGAACTCAAACTTAACTTATGTGCCTCCTTAAATTCTGTAAAAGATCTGTTTTTATTTTGCCTGGAAAACAAAGTTTTTTCTGTAAATTTTTCTTTCATTTTTACTTATTTTGGTAAACATATAATGCGCATATCCTTCTAGGTGACCAGCAGAAACTAGCGCCCTCTGCTGGTTGTAGAATTAACATCCTAATATGAAAGCAGTCTTATACATTTTCACCGTTCAGGCTGACATGGTCCTGTATCCATCCCATGGGCTGCCAGTTGCCCATCCCTAGTCTAGATGAAGAAATGGGCATACAAGTGTATAAGTTGATGTAAAAAGTTAAATTTGTTGAATATCGGACGGAATTTAGAGGAGGAGGAGCAAAATGGCAGTTAAAAGTAAAATATTTTAGCATGTTATTTTAACTTTTGTCCAGTGGATAGCGCTGGGAGAATGTTTGTTGCATACTGATTTGATGACAAATTGCAGCTGTTTGGAATGTTCGAAATTCTTACATCAAAGATCATATTTTGGAACATTTGTAAAACTAGAGAAAAATGGTGCAGTGTGATTTGGTGGAATTTGGGTTGTCATAGGGTGTGTCCAAAGATGCCTGGATTTTTTAAATATGGTTCAAAAGTTATAGTCATTAACCTCCTTCCAATTTGACCCGAAGGTGGCGCTATAGCATTGGCTAGAACTTGGTCAGAATATTTCCTCTGACCCACCACAATCATTGTTAACATTTCACAATCAGCTGGTTTTATACACTTCTACTTTTTATAGACTCTAATAAGGAGAAGAAAATGTTCATGTTTAGGTGCTTGATATGCATGGATATCTTCAATCCTCTGATATTAACAGACCCCCCAGGAGCCTCGCATACTTGAATGATGCAGCCTGTCACAGTAAACAGAGACTGTTGAAACCCCTTCATGTCTCAGCAGCATGGAAACATCTGGCAGGTTCTCTGTGGAACGATAACAGTGATGTCCGATGCAGTAACATGCTCTGGCCCCATACCAATTCGATGTGGCGATGTAGCCTACAGCAGGTTATGGTCGCTGAACTGCTGGATGTCCTAATGGTGCTCTAAAAACTTCATAAATAATTGGAGCAATTTTGTGGGCAAGGCTGGCCTGTTAGAATGGGATGGTATCCATCCCACTCGGCAAGGTGCTGCTCTCATTTCTTGTAGTATAGGTCATAGTCTCAGAACAGCACTAGTTAACAAGTGACTGTTCAGAGCCAAGGCAAGGGAGCAGACAGACAGGCTAAACCGACCATCTGCAGTGTCATTATAACAGACAATCAATTACAAAGTTTTACTTCTATTCAAGAGAACGACTTCATCAATCTGCACGCTCGATCCCTCACCTACAAGTTTCCTCAAACAGATCATTCCAGAGGAAATTGAACCTGTTTTAAAATAATAAACTCTTCCATTAGCACTGGTTTTGTACCTAAATCCTTCAAACTTCAGTTATCAACCCCCTAATTAAGAAACCTGACCTTCACCCTGTCAGCTGTCCAACTACAGGCCAATATAAAACCTCCTCTTTATCTCCAAGATTCTAGAAAAGGTTATAGCACAGCAGTTCTGCTCACATCTACTGAGAAACAACATTTATGAGATGTATCAGTCAGGATTTCGGCCTCATCATAGCACAGAGACGGCACTAGCTAAGGTGGTAAATGACCTGTTATTGGCCTCTGATCAGGGTTTTGTCTCTTTACTTGTTTTGCTCGACCTCAGTGCAGCTTTTCACACCATCGATCATAATCTGCTTGCTAGACATGAGAACGTAGTTGGAATAAAGGGAACAACTCTCTCCTGGCTCAGGTCTTATTTGACTTATCGTTATCAGTTTGTTGATGTAAATGGTGAGTTCTCCACACTCTCTGAGGTAAAGTGAGGCCCACTGCTTTTCTCTTTATAACTGCTGCCTCTGGGTGAAATTATACATAAACATGGGATTCGCTTCCATTGCTATGCTGATGAAACACAACTGTATATTTCAGCAAAGCCAGATGAGAGAGATCAGCTTAACAATTTTGAGGAGTGTGTAAAGGACATTAGACAGTGTGATGCTTGATAACTTTTTTCTGCTCAACTCTGATAAGATGGAAGTACTTTTACTAGGACCACATGCAGCTAGAAGTAAACGTTCTGGTTCTAGGGTAAGCATCTCTGGATGGTGTTTCTGTCTCAGTGTGTACATCGGTCAAAGATCTTGGTGTGATTATTGACCCGAGTCTTTCCTTTAAGGCTCACCTGAATAATATTACCAGGATCTCCTTCTTTCACCTTAGAAATATTGCTAAACTGAGATATATGATATCATTAATGATGCAGATGTTACCTTCTGGTTCTCCCTTTTAGTTCTGCTGCCAGAGTGAATCCCAACTGCACAGTGTTCTTAACTTAAATACAACAATAAGGACAGCTAATAGTCCATATCATTCTCTTCCTGTCACCCATTTCTCTCTCTCTCTCTCTCTCTCTCTCTCTCTCCCTCTCTCTCTCTCGGTCGAGTTAAACATGCTCCTGAGGTTCCAGTGACCACTGTTCCTGCCCTTCTTCCCTCCGTGGATCTTCCCACTTCGTCCAGGCCTGTCTCTGGATAGTGTTCTCTTTGACTGCAGACCCCTCTATGCAGCTGGGGATGGTTTGTCATCAACACCTTGGGTGGTTTCATGAAATTACCGGAGTAAGAACGGGAGCTTTGAGGATGGATTTGGACTGTAGTTAAATGTCAACAGTCTGCTACACTGACTCAGGACTACAGTTTGCTTCGGATCATTACCACTGTACCCTGCAACCACGTGTAGCAAAAAATGATTATAAATAAATAAATTGTAAATCAGTAAGGGATACTAAATAAACAGGAAGGAGAAAATTATTTAATGAATTCAGAATTTTTTTTTAATAATAAAATAACATTTATAATTGAATAAATATGTATTTGTATTTCATTTTCTGAATGTGAGAAATGTATTTGGTTACTGAGCGTGTCTCCTTTAAGAGAGTGTGAGATTTTGACCAATGAAGTGAGAGGACTCATTGCCGAGGAATGACTCAGACACAGCGTGAAAAAAAAAAAAGAGAGAGAGAAATACTAAGGATTGTTGGAGATTTCAGAAAGAGCGAGAGAGAGAGAGAGAAAAAAAAAAAAAACACGTTTGAGAATTAAAAAAAAAATAGAAGGAAATTGTAGTAAACTATTAGTTTAGTTTGAAGTGAATGTCATTTTTTTTGTTAAATTGGTTGAAGTTTGGATTTGGCAACAACACGAACTAAGTTGTTACCACATGGAACAAGATCGCGTGCCACCCAACAGACCTTGATTAAAACAAGGATATCTGAGGACTTTAGTGGATTCACTACTTTGTTTTCCTGAATTAAAAAAAAAAAAAGAAAAAAAAGGGGAAAGAGGAAGAATTGCATAGGACGACAGATTGACCCGACATGAACTCTTCGGTTGTTTCCCCTCAATCGTTTGTGGACTATATTTTTTCTAGTCAGCAGAACGGTAGGCCTGAACTGTTCCTCTAACATCACTGCGGTAGGCCTGAACTGTTCCTCTAACATCACTGCGGTAGGCCTGAACTGTTCCTCTAACATCACTCCGGTAAATACAAACTGTTCGCTTCGAATAAAACAACTGGTGTTTGAAAGGAAAGAGATCTATCGAATTTATGCATCACAATTGTTTAATTTATTGACTGTGGAATTGTGTGGCATTATTAATTACTCCACTTGATTGCTCATTACAGTTTAGGGTTAAGGGTCATTGTGTTTTTTTCTCATGGTTTTTCATTTCTTTGGCATACATTGTTAAATTGTGTCCTATACTTTGCAGGTTACAAGTATAGTTTTTTTTTTTGCCCATTTTAAATGTTCTATCCAAGTTTAGAGTTATTGGGATTATAAAAGGTGCGATTTAAACTAGGAAGTATTTCTCAGATTCTAAATTAAGTTCAAGGTAAAACAGTTGAGATTAAATAGGTTCAAAGTAAAATTAGATTGATATAGATTAAAAAGAGAATAAATCTTAAAATAAATATATATAAAAAAAAGAAAGAAGGATAGAAACTAATTTGGTTAATTCTATTTGCATTCTTTAAAGAATAAATTATCTAGGTTTATATAAATCTTTATTTTATTTTTTGTGTTTCTGCTAAAAGAGAAGCAGGAATTTGTTTCTTTTCATTAATTTTCTCTTCGCTACAATATAATATCTTTATTATAATTTAACTTCATCGTTGTTGTCTGGCTGTTTATTTAGTCTCTCACTGCTGCTCCCTCCGAATCTAGAATACTGGTCCATGTTACCCTCTGTCTAATTCACCTGGGCATTTAAATAATCCACGAGGTGGTTTTTTTGTTGGACTGTACCATTTTTGTTTAAACATAATGACTGGAGATGATGAAACACTTCCACAGGCATGAATCATCTCCAAGTGTTTTCTTTTCACATTTGAATTAAGGGTTCTTCAGTTGACTTCTGAGGATCCTGTAAAGAACGCTTTAATAAAAATGTTAATCTCCTGACAGATTTTGTAGATGAGAAGGAAAATAATGATTGATCATTGTGTGTGTTTATGTGTAGACCAGCACATGGAGCCGACTGATATAAAGAATGGTGGAATGTGGAATATTCGAGTGCTGTGACACAATGAGGGTTTTCGGCCTTGGATTCATCGACTCTCACAAACCCATCTGTCTTATCACCAAACTCACAGTGCCTGTGTGTGTGTACGTGTTTGTGTAAGTGCTTGTGTGTGTGTGTGTGTGTGTGTGTGTGTGTGTGTGTGCTATTTCTCTTTAAGAATTATGTTTAATGTCAGGTTTATGAGTCCTGATTCTGCTGTAGTGTTGTTACTAGAGATGGGCGGAGACTTAGCAGCCCTATTAAAATATTCTGTTCATTAGGATATTAGGCCCACTCAATGCCACATGATTAATATTGTGTATTACTCGGATATGCAGTAATTAGAGTTGTGTGTTTGTGTGTATATTTTGTAGCATGTGGATGACTGGTGGATCAGTGGAGACGAGCAGAGAACCCAGGCAGTGGTCCTGAGCCTCAAGACAGTGGACTGCGCCATTCCACCTCTCAGCAGCATGGCCTCAGATAGACTTCCTGCCTGACTGGCAGCTGTATGCGAGATGGAAGATTAAAAAAAGGAACTTTAGCAGAGTCACGAAACAGAATTCCGGCAGCTGGTTTCCCACTAACATCGCTAATGTTTTTTATGTGCAATTAGCTAGTTAGCTCACATTTGGTCAGCTAGTATTGCTAGTTCCTGGCTCTGCTAATCCCTTTGTTCAGTTCTAGCAGACTCAGTGAGATTTGATTGCTAGCATCCTGTAAGGTTTGGACCTTAATCATACTTCATTCTTTTCAGCTCCATTGTGTCTGTGTGTGTGTGTGTTATAAATGAGCGGTGTGTGATGGAGAGGATCGTTAAGGTGAGCACGAGTGTATATGTAGAGCATTTAGGAAGGTTAAGGGAAGGTCAAGAACACACTTGAGGGTAAATGGATCTCTGACAGCTTCATCATCATCATCATCATCATCTGCATCATAAATCTGTGTGCATTTTTCTATCACACCTTATCTTTGTACGCTAATACCTGACATATGTGGTGCTATTTTTTTAGTGGTGCTCACTAAAATACTTTTTAACTTTGGCAGATTAATTGTTTGGACATAACGAGTAGTGAGATGAGAGAGAGAGGTGTTTTACAGATTTGTAACGCAGCCATGTTTTCTGTCTGATACTGGAAATATTACAGCTCCTTTACCCCATACACACTTCACAAATGTATGTATTTTATATTTGAATCTCTCTGTCTGGTGGAAAGACACTTTCGCTTTACTTTGAACTTCAATTTCACATTTACTTTATTTTTCCTCTGTATTAAAACCCTTTCACTCAAATTTCACTAAAACACATTCTTACACTAACATTTCTATTTTTATGATGTGTATTTGGGTGTGTGTGTTGTGATAGAAGAGTATCTGTGAGAGTGGAAGGACTGTGGTGAGACCTGAGATGTTGTATGGTTTAGAGACAGTGGCATTGAGTAAAAAAAAGGAGGTAGAGCTGAAGATGATATGTTCGTTGGGATTGATGAGGATGGACAGGATTAGAAACGAGTTTATTAGCGGGACAGCTCATGTAGGAGGTTTTGAAGACAAGGTGAGGGAGGTGAGATTGAGATGAAACACACAAACACACACACACACACACACACACACAATTGCCAAAAGTCTTCAGTCACCCATCCAAATCACTGAATTCAGTTGTTCTCATCACTTCCATGTTTACAGGTGTTACTCAAATTTATTTGCATGTGAAGGCACTTGACCGAATACTTTTGGCACGCACGCACGCACGCACGCCCACACACACACAAAACTCTGTATTTGCTGTTAATGAATCACTGACCTGCAGCTCATCCTTTACCCCATCCATCGAACTATTCATCTGTCTGCCAATAATTTGTTTTTCTCTCCATCTATCCGGTGATTCACTTTATTTGTCCATCTAGCCATTTTATTAAATGTCCTGTCCGTTGCTCCATTTCTCTTCCCATCCTTCACTCTATTCCTCACCCCATCCCTCATGCTGTTCATCCAGGTTCGCTGAAAGTTCAGCATTACTGATGGATCAGAAGCACCAGCTCCTGGTTTCACTTGTGTGTGTGTGTGTGTGTGTGTTTGTGTTTGTCTCAGGACAGAGTGTTTGTTGCTGATGGGGACATGAGTGTGGCAAGTGTGTGTTTGTGTAACTTCACTTAAGTCACAGTATTCAAAGTGTTTCTGTGTCTCTCCATTACTCTCTATTATTTAAGTAATTCATTCATTCATTTATTCATTCATTCAGTTTCTATCACTTTCCCTCTCTTCATCCTCCTCCTTGTCTCAGAGAACCTGCCTCCCTCTTCCTCGGCCCTCACTTTGGCCTACACTCGTTATCGGAGAGGACTTTGTTTATTAGCTGGAGGCCCTGGACTCCGAGGGCTCAGAGGTTTTATAGTGTGTATAAGTGTATACTGTAGTGTTTAAGTGTATAGTGTAGTGTCCAAATGTGTGTAGTGGGTAAGTGTGTAGAACAGTAGGTATATTTGTAGTGTGTAAGTGTATGTTGTTTAGGTTTATTTGCAGTGTAGCTTGTAAGTGTGTAGTGTAGTTGTCTGTGTGTTGTGTAGTGTAAAGTGTAAGTGTGTGTAGTGTGGAAGTGTGTGGTGATAATTTTAGTGTAAGTTAGTGTGTTAGTGTAAGTGTGTATAGTGTAGTGTAGTGTGTAGTGCCATTCTGCCATTCCTTGGCCCTTAAGCAAGGCCCTTAACCCTCAGTGCTCCAAGGGGTACCGTATTAAGGCTGATCTTGCGCCTTGACCCAATGCTCTGATGCTATGCTCTGACCGTGGGCTCTGACTCCACGCTCTGACCCCGCGCTCTTACCCCATGCTCTGACCATGTGCTCAGACCCTGCTTTCTGACTCTATGCTATGACCCTGAGCTCTGACCTCACGCCCCGACACTGTGCACTAACCCTAGAAAATCCAATGAGTATGTGACATTTATAATGCACAAAAAGTTAAAAAGATGAAATATATAATATAATACAAATATATAATTACATTTTACCTAAAAAAGTTTTAAACATTTTTTTCTTACCTTGTTGAATTATTGGAATTATTTATACAGAAGATTCTATCCAAATCGGGATGTGATCATCTTTTAGTGTTCAACTAAGTTGTTATAATTGTTTTTGGAGTAAAAGCTCTTAATCCTTTTCATTTTCTTTCATGTGTTTACCTTTTTTTCAGGTGTTGGTGAGAGGTGATCCCAGAGGATGTCCAGAAAAGGCTCCAGATGGCGCCTGCTGGATTAGGTTTTGGTTTAGAGATAGGGTTAGGGTTGGGTTAGAGATAGAGGTTAATGTTAGACATTAAGGTTGAGGTTAGGGTTAGGTTTGGGGTTGGGTTTGGTTTTTGGGTTAGATGGTTAAGGGTTATGGTCGGGTTGGGGTCAGGGTCGGGGTTAGGGTTAGAGGGTTAGGGTAGAGGGTTAGGGTTAGATGGTTTGGGGTTGGGGGTCTTGGGTTTGGGTTTTAGGGTTTATGGTGAGGGGTTAGGGTTAGAGGGTTAGGGTAGAGGGTTAGGGTTAGATGGTTTGGGGTTGGGGGTCAGGGTTAGGGTTAGAGGGTTAAGGGGTAGAGGGTTATGGGTAGATGGTTTGGGGTTAGGGGTTGGGGGTCAGGGGTTTGGGTTAGGGTTAGAGGGTTTGGGTCAGGGTGAGGGTGAGGGTCAGGGGTAGGGTGAGGGTTAGGGTTTAGGGGTAGGGTTAGGGGTTAGGGTTAGGGTTAGGGTTAGTGGGTTAGGGTTAGTGGGTTAGGGGGTAGGGTTAGGGGGTAGGGGTAGGGTAGGGTTAGGGTTAGGGTTAGTTTTGGGGTTAGGGTTTAGGGGTAGGG
>MU551686.1:96254-104480 GCA_024362625.1 Silurus asotus | reverse complement strand
ACATCATCATACACCACCAGACACCATCATACACCACCACACAGCATCATACATCATACAGAATCATACACCATCAAACAGCATCATAGACCACTATACACCATCTTCGTATACAATCATTTAATGTGTGTGTGTGTGTGTGTGTGTGTGTGTGTGTGTGTGTGTGTGTGTGTGTGTGTGTGTGTTACCTGTCTGTCCTTTTCCCAGGGTTTTCTCCAGGCGATATGGTCCCACATACTGGGCAGGGTGGCTGCTGGACACCTCTTTACTGGACATGATGCTCAGGTTTAATGAGTGACCGCAACAATGAAGGAAACCCCTCTCACATCCGGTTCAGGGCACAGCGCGACGTCCTGCCTGGTGACGTCACGCGCCTGTCCGACATTACCGTCGGGCTGCAGGTGATGATGAAGGCCTGATCCTGGTCCTCCTCTTTTTCCTCTCTAGCTGCTTTGGACGCTGCGGTTCCGAACCCGATCGGGTTTTTGGGATGGGATGTGATTCCGGAGATCCAGGAGGTCTATGATTGAGGTTGTGAGGATGAGGAGGAACTAGGTTTTTCAGGAGGACACGGATGACTCAGAGACCGGAAGTGACCCAGTTACCGGCAGGATGATGTGGAAAAGAATAAAAAATATAAAAAGCAATAATTAAAAAAAAAACCTGTCATCTAACTAATAACATCACATCCATCTCTGACTTCTGCAAGCGTTCCTCTGGTTTCAGTGAATCTGGGAGTGCGGAGTGAATGTGTGCTGAGCCGCGGTGTTGTCCAGGCCGCGCATACGGGTGTGGAGCGGAGCAGGCCGGGGAGAGAGCGCGCGCCGCCCCGGGGAATTTCTCCACAGTCACTGTGTGTTTGTCCGCTTCTGGTTAGAGAGAGTTTCTGTGAGGAAAGCCGGCATATCAGGATGCGGCTGATGCTGATGCTGATGGTGGTGATGAGCAGGTGGAATGTTCTCCTTGTCTCCCTCACAGCAGCTCCTCCCCGCGCTCTCCTCCCGTCTCCCGGTTACCGGACATCCTTACGGTGGAAAATGGCGATCCCGGTGTCTGTGAGCTTCTCGTGTCCTGCAGCTTACTGCCGCTCCCCCGCGTGTGCAGTCTGTGAAGCTCCCTCAGCCCATGCACCGCACCTTCCCTCTGTCAGGAGGCTTTTCCTTTTTATCTTCTCCTCTTTCCTTCTTCTCTCTCCATCAGCATCAGCATCCGGGTTCCTCTCTCCTCCTCAGCCGCGCGCCCGCGCGTCCCCGCCCTGCGCGAGTCCTCCTCGTGAACGCGCATCCTCTCGGTCTTTCCCCTGCAGTGTTTCTATTAAACAGTGTTCTCTCTCATTCCCACAATCCACTGCGGCTCCTTTTCACACACACACACACACACACACACACACACACACACACACACACACACACTCACACTCACACACACACACACACACACACACACACACACACACTGCACTACCGTTTATTCATCAGCTTTCTGTGATAACACACACTGCGCGTTTAGTGCAAAACAATCAAATGATTAAATTATCCAATCACAGCGCTCCTCTCATCTTATTATTAAATCACAGCTCATATATAAACCTGTTATCCAATCACATCTCTACTCTGATCCTATTATCCAATCACATCTCTACTCTGATCCTATTATCCAATCACAGCGCTCCTCTGATCCTATTATCCAATCACAGCGCTCCTCTCATCTTATTATTAAATCACAGCTCATATATAAACCTGTTATCCAATCACATCTCTACTCTGATCCTATTATCCAATCACATCTCTACTCTGATCCTATTATCCAATCACATCTCTACTCTGATCCTTTTATCCAATCACAGCGCTCCTCTGATCTTCATGTTAAAACACTCTGATGATAATTATTATTACAAATATTCTATAAGCAAATCATTTCAGCTGTTATGTCACTCTATGTTTCACTTCTTCAACGTGGAGTTGAAGCTCATAACCACTAGAGGGCCACACACACACACACACACACACACACACACACACACACACACACACACACGGTTGTAGTGGAGATGGTGTGTGTGGAGTGTAGATTGTGACTCAATCTGAAGGTGTGATCCTGATCAGGTCTTTTATATATCATTCACTTTATAATCCTCAGGGAATTATACTCTCCACTTCCAACACACCTGATCCACATCTCCAACACGACCTCCTGAAGGTACCCTGAGAACCTCATCACTTCTATTATTCTCATTATTCTGACTAAAGTTGTAAAAGAAAAATAAATCCTGGTTTGGAAATCTGAAAGAGCATCAGTAGCTCAGTCACTAATCAACTCCAGTCTCAGTGTGGAGTAGTGTCTCCTCCCAGCTCCTCCTCAGCTCAGGTTTCTGTCTGTGTGGAGTTTCTCATGTCCTCCCTCAGCCCTCCATCTGGGTTTCATTCAATACATTCATTTATCTTTAATCAGTGTTTTGTGCTGCTTATAAACACCTGTAACCATAGCAACATCCAGGTCCAATTCCATCCAGAGTGAGACAGCGATTCCACACGCTTCCTCCTCCTCACCTCACTGAGCTCCATGGAGAAGTTCTGCATGAGGTGGTACACGTTGATGAAGAGGAATTTGATGAACGGATAAGAAACATCATAATAAAACAGCAGCAGGAGATCTACTCCAACAGCTTCATTCACATATTCGCCAGAGCTCAAAAAAAACAGCGTGGAGATGATTTTCCAAAAAACAATGAAAGCAGGTAACATATGTATAATGTATAATAATAAAACAGTGCTAGAACCAATAAAAGTACATCATAAACATATACAGAAAACCCTGAAGTCATGTGACAAACTCTTACAGATGAAACAGTGCCTACACGTGTGATGAACGTAGGAGTTGTGGACCTTCTGCTCATTGATTGTGTTCTTCTTCTTCTTGCTGATGGTCATCACAGGAGATTCACACATTTGTTTATAGTAATACTTGGTGTAAGAGTGTTCTCTGGTATATTTGGGACATTCTGTGTAGAAATAAGTATTTATTACTCCTGATGTAAATGAGGGATCTTCTGGCACTGCTGGATGTGTGTGTGCTTTGCGGCAGCAGGATTGTAGCTGTAATGAGTCGAATATAAAAGAGGTGTGATTTATAAACTGAAGTGTTATTTGAATCTGTTCAGTCAGTTTAGTTCTGCAGAAAAATCACTGCCAGATTCTGCTTTCTGTCTGATATGGAAACAAGTTCCCAGGATTAGGTTCTGTAGCTGAAGATGGTAATCTGAGGGTTGTGTCTCGTTTGGTCTTCTGCAGATGAATGTGGGTGGTGTGGACTGCTGGTGATCTATAATCAATATTGAGTTACAGATCATTTAGTTCCTAAATCAAATCCCACAAAGAAACGACAACACTGTCCAGTGTTTCACACTTTATTTCATCATTACTGAAAAAATCATTGGGTTGGGGGGTGGGGTGAGGGGTAGTGNGTTAGGGATACCATCTAAACCTTACAGGGGAAATAACAGAAAGAGAAAAGGTGTAGGGGTCTGCTGCCAAATCCCACTGAGACATCAAGTTCAAGGCTGCTGGGAATGTGGAAGACCTGTAGACCTGCAGAAACACACATATACACACACACACACACACACACACACACACACACACACACACAGAGAGATAAAGTCACACAGTCTTTAAATCTAACACACTTTTACCTGTACTTTGTGTGTGTGTGTGTGTGTGTGTGTGTGTGTGTGTGAGAGAGAGAGACCTGTCCTGTGTCGAAGCTCCTCATGATGGTGTAGTGTTGCTCTTTACACAAGCAGTGAACGCCTCCATCAGCTCCTTACACGCAGATTCTCCATTATTCTTTATACTACACACACACACACACACACACACACACACACACACACACACACACACACACACACACACACACACACAGTGCTCTTATACAAACAGAAATGTGAGATGACACCTTGAACCAGTCTGATGTAGTGAAAGAGAAAAGGTCAGACTGAGAGCAGATCAGATAAAGTATATAACAGCTCTAGATTTTCTAGATCAGGGGTCACCAAACCTTTTGACACTGAGAGCTACTTCTTGGGTACTGATTAATGTGAAGGGCTACAGTTTAATACACAATTCTGAAATAACACATTTGCTTAATTTACCTTTAATTATATGTTATTATTAATAATTAATGATATTTATCTCCATCAGAGTCAAACTCAACTGCACAGGAGCCAAAACTCACAGCACACTTCAGCACACGGGCCGAACAGGAGAAACGTTTATTAAACACACAAAAACAATGTGTTTTAACATAAATATGAACAGAAACAGAGGAAAATTATTCCAGAATAAATAAACTTAAACTTTAAATATTTTGCTCTCCATAAAAATATCTCCTGTGGAACACCAGACATCTCACAGCTTCATCATGCAGCTCCTCAGAACCTCTCCCTCAGTAAATAACCTGCTGATGAGACTCTGATTTCTCCTCTGTTTTCACACCAGCTTCACTTTGTGTTTGTTCTCTGGTGAAAAACATCTGCTGAAATGTCAGATTCTTCTTTAACTCTTCTACTTTCTGTATCTTCTGCTCTGAATTTAGGTTTTTCAGCTTCTCCTGATGTTTTGTCTCAGATTCAATTCCTTAATTACAGTCACATTCACTCCACTGATAACACACACACACACACACACACACACACACACACACACACACACAACACACACACACACACGTGTTTACCGCCAGTGTCAGTAAACATCTACTCAGAGTCAACTTCACTCTTCACCACTGTGAGGCGCAGTTTCACAGTAACTGTACAATAGAGTTAAATACATCTACAGAAGCTTCACTTGATTGAGGCTGGAATGTTCTCAGGTGGTCTAGTGTTCAGTAAGACAGCTGAAGCGCTGCATTATGGGATCTGTAGTTTGTGTCATCAGCGCTTCATATCGACGGGACATTACAGTTTTTCTCGGTCGCTTTGGAGCGTTTTCTCGAATCATCCTTAAGATTTGCAAATCAGTAAGTGCATTCTCAAAACAATGTGAACAAACAGCACAATATATTGGATTTCTTGTAAAAGCCTGTTTTTTGCTCAAAATCCTCAGTACTTCTCTCAAAAGTAGGTATTTGTGTCAATTAAGTTTTTATTATTGTTTAAGAACAAGAGAGTCAAAATCTTTAGCCTTTATTTCAATATGAAAATGCTTTATTTTGAGTATTTCCTGATGTAAACTATGTTTTGGATTACAGGTAGTGAAGAAGCACGAGGCTGATTTGGCATCTATGAATTTTTACAGCACAAATGTACACATTAGTGTATGTGGGATTTTGATTGTAAGAGACTGGACAGGATTCACACTTTTTTTATTTTTTTTACAAGAATAAATTACAATATAATGTCATTGTGATCGAAAATAAAAAGACACAAATTAAAATTCCAAAAGGTAAACATAGGAAACACTTCTCTTGTTGTATCAGTGACATTCAAGGTTCAATTCAAGACACATTTCCCAAAAAAGTTTAATAAAACTGGGAAGAAGAAGAAAGTGAAAAATTGTGACAACTGGTTCAACCATTTTGCACTCGATAACTTCTGCAATGAACTGATGCCTAAATGTTTTGGGGGTTAAAACCATTCAGGTGAAACCAGAATAATACATTTTGATCAACATGACAAACAACTGATGATGTAGGTAAAAAAGCCAACACTTGTACACAATTAATTAAATGATGCACAAAAGCATTCACAATCTGATCAAAGCAACGAGAAATATTCTCATGATGAGCACAAATGATTAAATGATGTGGAGTTTAAACAAGTAGTTCTGAGAATTTCATTTCTGATCTGAGAAACGCTGCAAAGCGACTGAGAAAAACTGTAATATTAATAATAATAATAGATCTTTATAAAATCATCTCGCGGGCTGGATATAATTGTACGTCAGGTCGGATTTGACACCGAGTTTGACCCCCTGATCTCTGAGAGAACACTGATCATCTTAATGATTTCTCACAATAATTATCAACAATCATTTAACAAGGTAGGACACAGATATTTTTAGAAAGGGCTCGCGGGCGACTCATGTGGTCCTTGTGCACGACCTGGTGCCCACCATGTTGGTGACCCCTGTTCTAGAGCAATTTTCACATGTACAGAGGTGGTTATTGTTCAGTTTTCTGCCAACACACACACACACACACACACACACACACACACACACACACACACACACTAGCAGTATCACTGGCAACATAATTGCTTTAACAGACTAAAACTGTGTGGAAATGTGATAATGCTTAGCCACACCCTTACTGCTGCTCATGGAAACACTTCAGATCAGAGGAGGTTACATTCTCACTGACCATGTCTCACACACACACACACACACACACACACACACACACACACACACACAAGCTATTTATACATGGACAGACATACTGTGTGTTATGAGATACTCTGAGTGTGAAATATTCTCTATTTTAGCATCGGTCATCCAAATACACTAAAGACATCACATGCTGCAAAGACTGACTGTGTGACTGACTGACTGTGTGACTGACTGACTGTGTGACTGACTGACTGACTGTGTGACTGACTGACTGTGTGACTGACTGACTGACTGTGTGACCGACTGACTGACTGTGTGACCGACTGACTGACTGACTGTGTGACTGACTGACTGACTGACTGTGTGACTGACTGACTGTGTGACTGACTGACTGACTGACTGACTGACTGACTGACTGTGTGACCGACTGACTGACTGACTGTGTGACTGACTGACTGACTGACTGACTGTGTGACTGACTGTGTGACTGACTGACTGTGTGACTGACTGACTGACTGACTGACTGTGTGACTGACTGACTGACTGTGTGACTGACTGACTGTGTGACTGACTGACTGACTGACTGACTGTGTGACTGACTGACTGACTGACTGACTGACTGTGTGACTGACTGACTGACTGTGTGACTGACTGACTGACTGTGTGATTGACTGACTGTGTGACTGACTGACTGACTGACTGTGTGACTGACTGGATGACTGACTGACTGTGTGACTGACTGACTGACTGACTGACTGACTGTGTGACTGACTGACTGACTGACTGTGTGACTGACTGACTGACTGACTGACTGACTGTGTGACTGACTGACTGACTGACTGACTGTGTGACTGACTGTGTGACTGACTGACTGTGTGACTGACTGACTGTGTGACTGACTGTGTGAGTGACTGACTGACTGTGTGACTGACTGACTGTGTGACTGACTGACTGACTGTGTGACTGACTGACTGTGTGACTGACTGACTGACTGTGTGACTGACTGTGTGACTGAGTGAGTGAGTGAGTGAGTGAGCAAAGAAAGCTGCTCCTGCACTATGTGTTACTTAACACACACACACACACACACACACACACACACACAGTCAACACTTTTCCACAGAATTCAGCGTTATTATCAGCACAGCACACACACCCTACAGTACATGTGTGTCTATATGTTTACAAACTCTTATCTCTCTCTTTCTCTCTCTCTCTTTCTCTCTCACACACATGCGCGTGCACACACACACACACACACACACACACACACACACACACACACTTAAGTGAGTTTAATATTCTTTACATTTAGGTGAGGTTAATATCATTTACTTTCAGAGGTGTTAAAAGTCCAATACATCCTTCACTTAAGTAGAAGAATCTGAAGTTCTAAAAGATTCTGGTAAAAGCTGAAGTTCTGACTGCTCTGTTTTACTCAAGTGAAAGTAAAGAAGTTTGAGCTCTGACGTGTTCTTTAGTATAAACTAGTGATTATTACTACCTGTTTTAGTGTCACACTGGAACTGAACCTCATCATATTAATATATTACTACACAATAATTTAAATGTTGTTCTCTAATGAATGTAAGAAAGATGATGATGATGATAATGATGATGATCAGGATCAGGAATGCGTTTGTTCTCCTTCTGTCTTATCCATGTTAACCCCAGACTTCTTACTGCCTCCTGCCTGCTCATTGTGAGCTTCAGAAACTAGTCTACGTCTGTGGTGTGAGAAAGATGGGAGATGATCCACCAGTGGATTAAAAAAAGAAAAGAAAATAATTTGATGGACTGAAAACGGTGCAGTGAGGAGAAAAATATTGATCATTTCACCAAACAGATAAAAACTAAAGTAACGAGTCTGTAAAAAGTAAAAAGTACAAAAAAG
>MU551686.1:78754-91254 GCA_024362625.1 Silurus asotus | reverse complement strand
CCCCTGTGCCTGCGTCTGCCAGCGCAGGCAGATCCAGCACTGCTCCAGAGTCCACTGTGACTTTCCCAGTTTCACTCGGCTCCTCCTGCTCCGGTTCTGCCAAGCAGGGCTTCCCAGGGTCTGGTGCAGCCGAGCAGGGCTTCTCCAGGCCCGGTTCAGACATGCAGGTCTTTTCCGGGCCCCATTCACCCGAGCAGGGCTTCTTTGGGGTGGGTACATCACCAGTGGAAGTCTGGGCTGCAGGCTGAGTTTGGGGCTCACGCTCCCTAGGCCATGGTGCAGCTGCAGGTACAGGGATTTCAGCAGCAGGCCAAGCTGAAGCCGCAGGGGGAACGACGTCCCTGACCCCCTACACTGGTCTGGTGTTTTCAGGCAGTCGCACTGCACCTCTGTGCCTGCCTCTGCCAGCGCAGGCAGCTCCAGCACTGTGCCAGAACCCACTGAGCTTTTCTCATTCTCCCGTAGCTGGTTTGGCAGTGCATGGCTTTGCCAGGGCTGATGTAGCTTCAGTGGGCTTCTGGGCTGCAGGCTGGGCTTGGGGCTCTCTTATTGTTGTTTCTGGTGCAGCAGCAGCCCTGGGGTCCTCAGCAGCCGGCCGAACCGCAGCCACAGAGGGAATAACCCCAGCCAGCTCGGCTGCATCCTGCCCCGGTCACTCGGAAACACCGGGGTCACTCTGCCCCTCAGGGCAGGTCCAAACAAGATGTCCTGCTTTACCACATTTGAAACACTTAATAGTGAGGAGAGTGTGTTGAGAAGATGGAGGGAATATTTTGAGCAGCTGATAAATGAGGAAAATGAGAGAGAGAAGGTTGTATGGTGTGGAGATAGTGAAGCAGGAAGTGGATAGGATCAGTAAGGAGGTAGTGAAAGCAGCAATTAATGAAGGGTGGAAAGTCGTTTGGACCAAGAAGCATGGAGATGTTTAGGGGAGATGCAGTGGAGTTTTTAACCAGATTGTTTAACAGGATTTCGGAAGGTGAGAAGATGCTTGAGGAATAGAGAAGGAGTGTGCTGGTACTGATCTTAGAATCTAAGAATAAGGGAGATGTGCAGACCTGCAGTAACTACAGGGGAATAAAGTTGATCAGTCACCATGAAGTTCTGGGAAAGAGTAGTGGAAGCCAGGCTGAGAGAAGAGGTGACCATCTGTGAGCAGCAGTATGGTTTCATGCTGAGAAAGAGCACCACAGTTTTGGTACTGTATGAGTTGTGGTATTGTATGAGGAAGTCTGGTGTGTCAGAGAAGTATGTGAGGGTGGTGCAGGACATGTATGAGGACAGTGTGACAGCAGTGAAGTGTGCAGAGGGAACAGCAGACTGGTTCAAGGTGGAAGTTGGACTGCATCATGGATCGGCTCTGAGCCCTTTTCTTGTTTGCAGTGGTGATGGACAGGTTGAAGGACGAGGTCAGACAGGAGTCTCCCTGGACTATGATGTTTGTGGATGGTATTGTGATTAGTGGTAAGAGTAGCGAGCAGGTGGAGAAGAGCCTGGAGAGGTGGAGGTACACGCTGGAGAGAAGGAGAATGAAAGTCAGTAGGAGTAAGACAGAGTACATGTGTGTGAATGAGAGGGAGGGCAGTGAAGGAGTGCGGTTACAGGGAGAAGAGGTGGAGAAGGTGGAGGAGTTCAGGTACCTGGGGTCAACAGTGCAGAGTAATGGAGAGTGTGTTAGAGAAGTGAAGAGAAGAGTGCAGGCAGGGTGGAGTGGGTGGAGAAGAGTGATAGCAGGAGTGATTTGTGATAGAAGAGTATCTGTGAGAGTGAAAGGGAAAGTTTATAGGACTGTGGTGAGACCTGAGATGTTGTATGGATTAGAGACAGTGGCATTGAGTAAAAGACAGGAGGTGGAGCTGGAGGTAGCAGAGCTGAAGATGTTGAGATGTTCGTTGGGAGAGAGAAATAGAGAAAGAAATAGAGAGAAAGAGAGAGAGAGAGAGAGAGAGAGAGAGAGAGAGAGAGAGAGAGACTTTTTTTTTTTTAATCCTTTATTACAATCTTGTGAAATTAAAAGTCCACTAGAATCCTGGACTTCATCATGGCTGCTACACACACACACACACACACACACACACACACACACACACATATATAAACATGAATGTTAGATGTTGAGCAGAATGTACAGTGGGGATATAAAGATACATTTAGATAAAAATAGTGCAGATGTAATGAGGAGTAATAAAGATATACTGTAATATGTAGATTGTATGTATAAAGGTTGTTAATTGAATTAAATAATTAATCACACATTTCTCTCTGTTCTAAATGTCCCATATATTAATATTTCCTGTTTTTAATACTTTAAACAACGTGGACATGGAGAAATATGGATGCAACATGGAGCATAAAGACAAAAATTCTTGCAAATGTTTTAAAGTAATAATGATGTTTAAATGACGTAAATCATCAGGACACCAAACCGAACCTTTGCTATGTTTCCACACGGACAGTTAATGAGGTGAAACCAGAGAAACTGCACCTCTTCAAATCAAATCAAGAAACTTTTATATATAATCATAGACATTTTACAGATTTGAATGATGTATTGTTTTTATCAGTTCGATCAGTAAAGACAGTAAATTTAAGTTCGTTTCACCATTATGAGGGAAAACACCACAAAAACACCACTTTGTTACACACTAATTGTGTAAAACATGGCGGATTTGGTGTTTGATTTGAGACTTGGCGCAGAAATAAAACAAAAGTTTACTGATTAAAAATATTTTTCGGCGGAGTTTATTTATTTATTTTATATCTAAATAAAAAAAGGAGGTTGTGAATAAATGTATGTTTTGCTGGAGGTTTTTATTTCGCCTCTTTTATATTTGGTTATTTATTTATGTATTTTTATTTTTTTATAAAATGGTAAAAACAGAAACATGAGCTGAAGTGATAGCGTGTTAATAACATGTTGTGCCTTTTATAAGAATTTTTATTTTGAAAGCCCAATATATATATATATTAATACAAAACAAAATAAAAATGTTACGTGATGAATGTGTCTCTGATTATAAAGAGGAGTATAAACACTATACCTGAGAGTAAATATAAACACACACAGTGTAGTGCAGAAAACAGCAGCAGTCAAGAGACACAAAAAACTGCATGTAAACAGTGTAATATGATTAAATATAAATAATAAATAAATAAATGATGGTGGAATGAATTGAGATGAGTAATGAGTGTGTGTTAAGTTCAGGTTGTACAGTCAGGTAACACAATTGAGTGAGCGTGTGTATGTGTGTGTGTGTGTGTGTGTGTGTGTGTGTTTTCTTATCACTGCTATGCAGATGACACTCAACTCATCTTTTCTTTCCCTCCATCAGATACCACAGCTTCTGCTCGGATCTCAGCATGCTTGTCAGACATATCTTCATGGATGAGGGCTCACCAACTAAAACTCAACCCCAGCAAAACAGAACAGGTGATTCATCTCCAGGTCAAGATCTCCAAATAACACTTCATGACTCTCTGCTCTCCCCTTCAGCCACTGTTTGTAACCTCGGGGTAACTATGGACAATCAACTGTCCTTCTTCCCACATGTCACTAATGTGTCTCATTTTTGTCGATTTCTTCTCTACAACATCAGAGACTTTAGAGACTGGACTAGTGCAGCTCTCTGCTGCAGGTCTCCCCCTAAACGCTATTCGTCCACTGCAAATCATCCAAAACGCAGCTGCATGACTTGTGTTCAATCAGCCCAAGTTCTCCCACACCACCCCACTGCTGCTCCTCTACTGGCTTCCAGTAGCTGCACGTATCAGATTTAAAACACCGATTATGCCTACAAGGCCAAAAATGGACCAGCACCATCTTACCTCAGTGACCTCATCACACCTCTCACTGCACCACACTGTCTGAGATCCTCCAGCACTGCTCCACTGGTACCACCTTCTCTCAGAATGAGAGGTAAGTACAATTCAAGGATCTTCTCTGTTCTGGCGCCGAGGTGGTGGAATGAACTTCTCCTAGATGTCCGTACAGCAGAGTCCCTTGTGATTTTTTATGCGACGATTTAAGACCTTCATCTTCCTGAAACACTTAAATTAGCACGTTTCAAGTTTGTAGAATTCGAGTTATATTTATATGAAGTGTGTAATCTGGTGTACAGTGTAGATTTATTACTCATTACTACAGACTTACAGCACTTTAGTATGTCGCTCTGGATAAGAGCTTCTGCTACATGCTGTAAATGTGTGTGTGTGTGTGTGTGTGTGTGTGTGTGTGTGTGTGTTAGAGAGGGAGAGAGAGTTGCGGTTTAGATTTGTGTTGAGTCTGATGGCTTGCGGGAAAAAGCTGTTACACAGTCTGGATGTGAGGCCCGAATGCTTTGAAACCACTTTCCTGATGGCAGAATGGTGAAGAGTGTATGTGACAGGTGTGTGTGAAAAGTGTGTGTGAGGGGTGTGTGTGAGGGGTGTGTGTGAGGGGTGTGTGTGACGGGTGTGTGTGACGGGTGTGTGTGGTCTTCGACAATGCTCTGTGCTTTGCGGATGCAGTGTGTGGTGTAAATGTCCATGATAGAGGGGAGAGAGACTCCGATGATCTTCTCAGTTGTCCTCACTATCCTCTGTAGAGTCTTGCGATCCGAGACGGTGCAGTTCCCAAACCAGGCAGTGATGCACCTGCTCTCAATGGTCCCTCTGTAGAAGGTGGTCAGGATCGGGGGAGGAAGATGGGCTTTCCTCATCCTTCTCAGGAAGTAGAGACGCTGCTGGGCTTTCTTGGTGATGGAGCTGGTGTTGAGTGACCAGGTGAGGTTGTCCGCCAGATAAACGCCAAGGAATTTGGTGCTCTTGACAATCTCCACTGAGGATCCATCGATGATCAGTGAAGAATGGCCACTCTGTGCTCTCCTGAAGTCAACAACCATCTCTTTGGTTTTGTCAATGTTCAGAGACAGGTTGTTTGCTCCACACCAGGCTGTTAAATGGTGCATCTATATGCTGACTCGTCACTTGACAGTGTGATTCGAGCTGTGCATTGCTACACAGTCATGAGTCAGCAGAGTGAACAGCAGTGGGCTGAGCACACAGCCCTGAAGGGCCCCAATGCTCAATGTGGTGGTGCTGGAGATGCTGTTCCTGACCTGGACTGACTGAGGTCTCCCAGTCAAGAAGTCCAGAATCCAGATTCAGAGGAAGGTGTTCAGGCCCAGTAGGCTCAACTTTTCAATCAGGTGCTGAGGAATGATTGTGTTGAATGCTGAGCTGAAGTCAATGAACAGCATTTGTACATACGTGCACTTGTAGTCCAGATGGGTGAGGGCCAAATCAAGGGTTGTGGAGATGGCATCGTCCGTGGAACGGTTTGGACGATATGCAAGCTGCATGGGGTCCAGTGCAGATGGAAGCTGGGTCTCAATGTGCTTCATGATGAGCCTCTCGAAGCACTTCATCACGATGTGTGTGAGCGCGATGGGACGATAGTCATTGAGGCAGGAGACAGTAGACTTCTTTAGCATGGGAACGATGGTCAATGTCTTGTGGCACGTAGGAACAATTTTGCTGCTCAGGGAGATGTTGAAGATGTCAGTGAAAACATCCACCAGATGTTCTGCACATTTCCTTAGCACTCTGCCAGGAATGTTGTCAGGTCCAGCAGACTTCCGTGGGTTAACTCTACATAGAGTTTTCCTCACCTCAGCTGTAGTTAGACAGAGCACCTGGTCAGTGGGAGGAGGGGTGGTCCTTCTCGCCGCCACGTTGTTCTGCACCTCAAACCGGGCGTAGAAGTCGTTCAGCGCACCTGGGAGGTGTTGTCGTCTTGTAGATCGTGATCGTCTGGATGCCCTGCCACATGCGCCGAGTGTCTCCGCTGTCCTGGAAGTGGTCGTGGATTCTCTTTGCAGGTTGGTGCTTCGCCTCTGTGATAGCACAGGACAGTTTGGCCCTTTCGGTTCTTAAGACCATCTTGTCCTCTGTTGTGAAGGCAGAGTCTCTTTGTTTCAGCAGCGGACGCACTTTTGCAGTCATCCACGTCTTCTGGTTGGAACATGTACAAAGGTTTATCAAGTCCCAGATTTTCAAAAGATTTTCAAATAGTACTGGTCACACATTTATAACTTTACATTGATCCACTTGAAAACCTCTGTAAAAACTGTAAACAAAATGCAGTGGTTCTGCTCTGTAGGTGCACTACGCCCTGCCCACCTTCATCTTTGGGCAAGTACAAGACACTTTGTGGCACCCAGTGTAACTTGGTGCCGCAAACTTGACCTTCCCAGTTTATATGAAAGTCTTTTCTCCCAAGTAAAACCCCCAGAGGAGTTTGTGTCCCAACCGCTAACACACACTGCTCTACACTCACACCCACACACACACACACACACACACACACACACACACACACACACTCCTCTACACTCACACAGACACACACACACCACCTGCACACAGTGTCCCAACCGGTAACACACACTCCTTCTCACTCACACACACACACACACACACACACACACACACCCACACACACACATACACACACACACACACACACACACCACCTGCACACAGTGTCCCAACCGGTAACGCACACTCCTTTACACTCACACCCACACCCACACACTCCTCTACACTCACACAGACACACACACCACCTGCACACCGTGTCCCAACCGCTAACACACACTCCTTTACACTCACACCCACATCCACACACTCCTCTACACTCACACAGACACACACACCACCTGCACACCGTGTCCCAACCGCTAACACACACTCCTTTACACTCACACCCACATCCACACACTCCTCTACACTCACACAGACACACACACCACCTGCACACCGTGTCCCAACCGCTAACACACACTCCTTTACACTCACACCCACATCCACACACTCCTCTACACTCACACAGACACACACACCACCTGCACACCGTGTCCCAACCGCTAACACACACTCCTTTACACTCACACCCACATCCACACACTCCTCTACACTCACACAGACACACACACCACCTGCACACAGTGTCCCAACCGCTAACACACACTCCTTTACACTCACACCCACACCCACACCCACACCCACTCCTCTACACTCACACAGACACACACACCACCTGCACACCGTGTCCCAACCGCTAACACACACTCCTTTACACTCACACCCACATCCACACACTCCTCTACACTCACACAGACACACACACCACCTGCACACCGTGTCCCAACCGCTAACACACACTCCTTTACACTCACACCCACACCCACACCCACACCCACTCCTCTACACTCACACAGACACACACACCACCTGCACACCGTGTCCCAACCGCTAACACACACTCCTTTACACTCACACCCACACCCACACACACTCCTCTACACTCACACAGACACACACACCACCTGCACACCGTGTCCCAACCGCTAACACACACACACCGAGTCCCAACCGCTAACACACACTCCTCTACACTCACACAGATGAAATGAGAGAAGAGAAGACAAGACAAAAGAAAAGAAGAGAAGAGATGCGAGGAAATGAGAGGAGATAGGAGATGAGATGAGATGAGGGGAGATGAGATGAGAGGAAATGAGAGGAGAGGAGAGGGGATGGCAGGAGATGAGATGAAAGGAGTTTCTCTTTAACCTGATGTGTGCTTTGACCGGTCTGAACCGGAACACTCACAATAGAATTCCTCTGCTAGTGTTCAGCCAATCATGTCATCTCTCTCACGTTGTCCTGCTCTCTGATTGGACGATGGTGGGATTAGTAACCATATACTTAAAGCAATGAAGATAGTCTACAAAAACAACTTACAAAATACTACACACACACACACACACACACACACACACACACACTCAGAACTCGTAAGCCACCTGGTCAGTATTTTAAGGTCTGAGCGTCACATCCTGCTGATCGTAATTAAACTGAACCTGTTCATGCATTTAAAGGTGCGATGTAGGATTGGTGTGGAGCAGCGACTCATCCCTCATCCTGTATGTGGACATATTCATCACTCCGGAGCCTGAGGCTGTAATGTTTCTCATTTGGAGAATTCAGGAGCGAGCCGGTTTGGAGGCAATAAGCTCCGAGTGAAAGACCTGAGCTACAAACACTAATGAGACGAGATCACAGAGAGTATAAAACACTGCAACCTGGGGGGATGAGACACACCACCTGAGAGTCATCCATCAGTGAGCGTCTGGACCACTGAACCACTGAAGAAGAAGGAGAAGACCTGAAGAAGGAGAAGGATGGCTCGATGCTGTAGATGCACCAGGCTGTACCTGGCAGGTGAGTCACATGCACTGTATACTGCCTTTTAGTAGCTTTGGGTTTCCTCTCTATCCTCTCTTTTTTCTATTTTAAGCTAAAAATAGGAGGTAACTTAGTGGTTAAGGGACTGGTCTTTATATCCAAATGTTGTGAGTTCAAATCTCAGGCAGACCAAGCTGCCACTTTTCGGCCCCTGAGCAAGGCCCTTACCCCTGTAACTGCCTAATAACATAAATGTACAATTTTCTACCACATTTTTGATTGAGATTCCACAAGTTTTATATCTGTCAACATATTGTGAGGGGAGATATGAAATGTGTTGTGAAAAAGATTTGATGATGAGATGAAAAGAGAAGTAAAACATCTCAGAAACTTTGATGGTTTTGTGTCTCAGTGAGTGTGTTGATGTGCGTCCTCGTCCACTCTGAGGGAGTCAGTCTGAACGACCTGCTGGACCGAGCGTCTCAACTCTCCGACAAAATGCACTCACTCAGCACCTCGCTCACCAACGACCTGGTCAGTGTGTGTGTGTGTGTGTGTGTGTGTGTGTGTGTGTGTGTGTGTGTGTGTGTGTGAAATGTGATGGCTGCAAAATGTCTCTACACTTTTTATACCCAATCATCTTTCTGACCTCAATTACCTTCATTTTTTTACAAAATGTTTCAGTTTTCTTTTAATGACATTTACTTTTTCCAGACTTTTTTGTCCCATCTCAACTTTTTTTAAAACATGTTGCAGCATTAACTTCAAAATGACCTTCTTCTTCTTCTTTTGGCTTCTCTCATTAGGGGACGCCACAGCAGATCATTCGTCTCCATACCCCCCTGTCCTCTACATCTGCCTCTTTCACACCATCTACATGCATGTCTTCCCTCACCACATCCATAAACCTCCTCCTTGCTCTTTCTCTTTTCCTCCTTCCTGGTGTCTCCATCCTCAGCATTCTCCTACTGATATACCCCATGTTCCTCCTCTGCACATGTCCAAACCATCTCAATCTCACCTCCCTCACCTTGTCTCCAAAACGTCCTCCATGCGCTGTCCCTCTAATAAACTCATTTCTAATTCTGTCCATCGTCGTCACTCCCAACGAACATCTCAACATCTTCAGCTCTGCTACCTCCAGTTCCACCTCCTGTCTTTTACTCAATGCCACTGTCTCTAATCCATACAACATCTCAGGTCTCACCACAGTCCTATAAACTTTCCCTTTCACTCTCACAGATACTCTTCTATCACAAATCACTCCTGCTATCACTCTTCTCCACCCACTCCACCCTGCCTGCACTCTTTTCTTCACTTCTCTAACACACTCTCCATCACTCTGCACTGTTGACCCCAGGTACCTGAACTTCTCCACCTTCAAAATGACCTTATTGTTTTCTTAAAATGGTTGATTTCCTCAGTTTCAGCGTATCATCATGATGTGTTTATGTTTTATTGTGAATAATCTGTGGGAAGATTTATAAATCATTACTTTCTGGTTTATTTGGCTGTTTTTACACAGCAGCTCAATTGTTTTGGAATTGGAGTTGTAGCTGTAGTGCAGGTTGTAGGATCTACAGAACTACGCTGGTGTACTCTATGGAGTGAGCATCTGTAGTGAACAGAAAGATGTGAATATAATGGATTTTATACGAGTCATAAACAACACTGAAATATTAGAATGTGTAAATATAAAATGTATCTGAGAGCTGCTGCACTGCTGAAGGTCACGTGATTGTCAGGTTTTATCTAATCCACTTATACCGTGATGAGAGTTTTGAAGAAGTGAATATTCTGTACAGGTACAGTCCTCTGCAGGTGTGTTATGAAGAAGAAAGCAGGTGGAGATCAGATTCACGTCCGATCTCCACCGGCTTTCTTCTTTATAAGACACCTGACACCATTTCTCAATCTAAGATACTGTTTCTTCATCTATAATTCCCGCTGCTCCTCTGCAGGACACTCATTTCCCCTCAGTAGGAGGAAAGCTGTTGAAGCCGTCCATGTGCCACACCTCGTCCCTGCAGATCCCCAACGATAAAGACCATGCCCTCAGAGTACCGGTAAGATTTTAAGGTCTTGGTTTTTATCTATAAAGCTCGCCACAACAAAGCCCCCCCGAGTACCTCGCTGACCCAATTACTCCTCATAACCCATCTAGATCACTTAGACCAAGAGTTCAACATCTCTTATCTGTCCCACAATCTCACCTACAGCTGAGGACTGATGGAGCTTTCGCAGTGGCTGGTCCTAAACTGTGGAACACCGACCACTACATATAAGAACTGCTTCTACAGCAGCTTAATTCAAATCCGTGCTTAAAAATGCCATCATGGTTTTAAAGTTTTATAATTCCATTTATGATATTTGTTTTATTTTTTGCTTTTTCACTATTATGTACAGCACTTTGGCCAATCAAGGTTGAATTTTATTGTGCTTTACTTTGATTTAAGACTCACCTGTATAAATAAATAAGTAAATAAATACCCCATGCTGCAGTTGGCCACCAGAGGGTGTGAGAGATGTTCTCCTGTCCCTGACTGATCCTCTACTGTTCCTCTGTGTGCTGCAGGAGAATGAGCTCCTGTCTCTGGTTCGCTCTCTGCTCATGGCCTGGTCAGATCCTCTCGCTTTGCTGTCCTCTGAGGCCACCAGCCTGCCGCACCCTGAGCGCAACTCCATCAACACCAAGACCCGAGAGCTGCAGGACCACACCAACAGCCTGGGTGCAGGGCTAGAGCGCCTCGTCCGCAAGGTACATGCTTATAATCCACACGTGTAATTAAAGTGTCACATGACCTCGGGATAATTAAATGGTGTTCCTGGAAAAGAGAGGTTTAGTCAGAGACGTAATCCAGAGGCCAGGGGTAACACCACACTACCACCACCGTGCTTCACACAGCAGATGGACAGTTTAGGGTGATGAGCAGTGATAGTTGTACAATTTATAGATCTGTTTAAATAATTAAACTTGAAATTAAAAAAATTTGAAACCATTTTCTTCTAAATCGTGCAGAACATTGAGATAAAGAGAAGGATCAGAAAATCTTCACCTCACAGCTGAGTGTTAGAAAAGAGTTATAACTGCTTAATAACTCAGAAGGTGAAGTTTCTGAAATGCTGGAGAACTTCACACATTAACACAGAACATTAAAACTGTACTTTCTTCACTGCCAGTTTTTTATCTACTCAATGGTTTGTGCTCTTTTCCTACAGATGGGTTCCTCCCCCGAGTCTCTGTCCTCGCTCCCCTTCAACAGTAATGACCTGGGGCAGGACAACATCTCCCGCCTGGTCAACTTCCACTTCCTGCTGTCGTGCTTCCGCAGGGACTCGCACAAAATCGACAGTTTCCTCAAAGTGCTGCGCTGCAGAGCTTCTAAGATGCTGCCGGAAATGTGCTGAAGCACAAGACATTCTGATGTTTCTCCTCTGAGCCCCTCTGAATTCATCAGTCAGACATGAAGAAGGGTTTTATCCTCCTACAATTTAAAAGAGTGATGCTGAACGTTTCTTCATAAAGGTCACATGGTTGTGTTCTTGTGTCATTTACAATAATTTAACTTTCATTCTAGAAAACATTCATTAGGGATCCGAGATGTGCAGATGTGTCTCACTGAAACATGAAGAAGAAAGAGAACTGATGAGAAGATCTCAATGGATCTACACTTTCTGAAACATGGTTTCATTTCATTAGAATTCTATTGCAAAGACTTGAATTAAAGAAGGAACCTTCAGATGACTCTTTTAACGTGGTAATGGGGCTCTGAGGAGATGTTTGGACTTTAACATATTTATAGAAGTAGTGATGTAGATCTCACTGTAGTTCTCCTTTCCCTCATCTCTACAAATCTGCTGAACCAAACATGTCAATAAACCAGAATCCTGCATCCTGAAACAGATCTGAGAAACGTCTCTGTGTTTAACACACACACACACACACACACACACACACACACACACACACACACACACACAACACACACACACACACACACACACACACACACACACAAAAACACTAACACACTCTCTCTCACACACATACACACAAAAACACTAACACACACTCTCTCACAGACACATACACACAAAAACACTAACACACACACACACACACACACACTCTCTCACACACACATACACAAAAACACTAACACACACACATACACACAAAAACACTAACACACACACACACACACACACACACACACACACACACTCTCTCTCACACACACACATACACACAAAAACACTAACACACTCTCTCT
>MU551686.1:58992-74716 GCA_024362625.1 Silurus asotus | reverse complement strand
GGTAAATGGCTCCCTTGCCTGTACAGTCAGCAGCTGCTCTGCTTAACATGTCACTGATGAACATTTTAGGCCCTGGCTTGTAGACAACTTTGAGACTGTAGTTTTGAAGTGTCATGAGCATGCTTTGAAGGCGCTTGGGCGCGCTGAGAAGTGGTTTGCTGAATATAGTGATCAGGGGTTTGTGGTCTGTCTCTGCTGTGACCAACTCTCGACCGTACAGGTAATGGTGAAACCTTTGACAAGCGAAGACAATGCTGAGACACTCTTTTTCGATTTGTGCGTAATTTTTTTCGGTAAATGGCTCCCTTGCCTGTACAGTCAGCAGCTGCTCTGCTTAACATGTCACTGATGAACATTTCGATTTGTGCGTAATTTTTTTCAGTGGGAGTCAGTGCTCTTGAAGCAAAAGCGACAGGCTGTCCTTCTTGCATAAGGCAGCACCCAAGACCGCTTTGGCTGGAATCACTTTGTACTGTGACAGGCTTGGCAACATCGTAATAGCGTAGCACAGGCATCGATGTGGCCATGGCTTTCAGTTTGCAGACTGAATCTTCATGTTTGGGTAGCCAGTGCCATGGGGTGTCTTTGTCGAGCAAACGCTGCAGTGGCTCGCAAACAGTAGACAAGTGTGGCATGAATTTGGCTAAATAATTAGCAAAGCCGATGAGACGCTGTACACCTTTAGCATCTGTAGGGTTGGGCATGTCCATGATAGCCCTCACCTTTTCTGGGTCAGGCTTCAAGCCCATGGATGAAAGAATATGACCATGGAACTTCACCTTGTTTACCTTAAATTGCAACTTTTTTAAGCTAAGTCGTAGCTTGACCTCCCTGCAACGCTCCAACAGGGCCTGCAGCTTGTGATCATGATCATTTTCAGCTTGCTGGTCCGTGTCACCGCAACCAACAACAAGAATATCATCTGCGATGGGCTCAATGCCCTTTAGACCTGCTAAGAGTTCATGCTGTTTCCGTTGATAGACCTCAGGTGCCACTGAGACACCAAATGGTAGCTTTAGCCACCTTTTCCTGCCCCATGGGGTCCAGAATGTGGTCATGAAGCTGCTCTCTCGGTCGAGCTTGCACTGTAAGAATGCATGTTTGGCATCAACCAACGTGAAGATCCTTGCTTTAGGCAATTTGTATAAAACATCCTCCAGGGTTGGCATGATATAATGAGAGCGTTTTAGAGCTTTGTTTAGAAACTTTGGGTCTAAGCAAATTCTCAGCTTGTCTGGTTGTTTTACTATCACCATGTTGCTGATCCAATCTGTTGGCTCTGTAACATCTGTAATATGACCCTCGGCCTGATATGCGTCCAGTTGTGCTTTTACTGTTGCTTTCATAGCAATTGGAACATTTCTTGGGGCACACTGTATTGGTGTAACACTGGGATCCAGCTCAAAATGGACCTCACCAGGCAGTGATTTCACAGGCAAGTTGAACACATCACTGTATTTATCAATTAACTGTTCCTTAGTCAGAGGCTCAGACCGTTCATATCCAATTTTGAGCACGTCATCTGGTATTGTGATCTGCATCAGGCCTAGCTGTTTACAAGTTGAGCCTGACAGAAGTGGATTTTGACTTGATTCTACTATCTCAAAAGACAGCTGATATTTCTCTCCTTTGACCACACATTCTGTATCAAAAACGCCCATGGAGTCCAGCGACTCGCCTGAGTACAGCCGTAGTTTGGCGCTACTAGGGTGGAGTGGTGTGTGTGGAGCCACCTTTACTTTGTCCTTGTAGCTCATCACATTGCATGTTGCTCCTGAATCTAACTGACAACGCAGTGACTTGCCATGTAATTGCAGAGAAACAAACCATTTCTTTCCTTTTATGTGCACCGTGCTAATGGACTCAACTACATAAATATCATCATCACTGTCCCCAACCGGCTCCTTAGAATGTTCAATGCAGTGAAGCTTCCCCTCCGTAGATCTGCTTTTACTCTTAAGACATACTTTAGCAAAGTGATTGTCAGTTCCACAAAGTCTACATGTTTTGCCATATGCTGGACAGTAATCCAGGCCTCTTGAATGCACATTACCACAGTATCGGCATGTCTTGCTTGTGTCCAAGAGTCTTGGCGAATTACTCTGCATCCGCTGATTAGGCCTGAATGGTTTTCTAGCAACAGTGTGAACAGTTTCGGCTACAGTAGGCATGCATGCTGCATCCATCGCTCTCATATGCATAGCGGTCTGTTCAGCTGTGCGACACACCTCAATGGCTGTGAGCAGCGTTAAATTTTTTTCACTTAACAACCTGCGTCTGGTTCCTTTATTTATAATGCCCAGTACAATTTTGTCACGAATCATTTCATCCTTCAATCCACCATAATCACAAGTCGTTGCTTTTTCTCTCAATCTGGTCACAAAATTTTCTATGGATTCCCCTTCCTCCTGTTTACAACAGCCGAACACATACCTCTCATAAATGACATTTCTGGCAGGTTTGAAGTATGCTTTCAATGCATCTAGGATGGTTTTAATGTCTCTTTGTTGTTCATCCGTGAGATTCAGATTGTGCCGGTAAACATGTCTGCATTCAGATCCCATCACGCTTCTCAATGTAGCAGCTTGTACTTCCCTGGTCTTTTCAGCCAGGCCAGTGACCAGCGCATAATCCTCGAACTCGGCTCTGAATAAGTCCCAGTTAGCGCTCCAGTCTCCGTTCATGTTCATCGGTAATGGTGGAGGTATATTCGCCGGTACGCCGCTCGGCGGGCGAAGCGCGACCGCAGCATTATCAGCATCCATAATCGCTAAACTACTTAAATCAGAATTAGCAAACACAGCGTCAACTTAGGAAAACGCGCTAGGCATCTTCTGACACCATGTTTATGCAGCAGTATAAACATAAATAAAAGGCAGACACAAGAGTGTAGCTCAGCAACTTTTATCTGCAACAGAGCAATCCAACTAGCCTCAAACCAACAACAAGGCATGAGCAATCGACCGTCGATCGCATGATCCATTACATCCTGTAACAGATGGTGTTTCTGTTTCAGTGTGTACAGCAGTCAAAGACCTCGATGTGATTATTGACCCGAGTCTTTCCTTTGAGTCTCACGTGAATAATATCACCAGGATCTCCTTCTTTCACCTTAGAAATATTGCTAAAATTAGAAATATGATGTCGTTACAGGATGCAGAAAAACTAGTAGATGTTTTTGTAACATCTAGATTAGACTACTGTAACGCTTCCAATCAGTGTTCGGGACTCAGACACAGTCTCAGTGTTCAAGTCGAGGCTGAACACATATTTATTTAGTGGAGTCTTTAGTCAGTAGGTGTTTGTGAGGTAAAGGAGCAGATCTGGAGGGATCATGGATATGGAGTGTTTGGTGAACTGGGATATTTGGATGCTGTCGTCTCCTCACTCTCACACGTTCACTCAGGTTTGTTGGCGGTGGTGTGGTGGGTCGTCTCTTATCCCAGAGATCCTCATGTCTGTGTTTCCTTCTGCTTCTCCCTTTTAGTTCTGCTGCTACAGTGAATCTCACCAGAGTCCAAACTGCACAGTGACGTTAACTTTCATACACCAATCAGGAGACTTAATAATCCATATCCTTCTCTTCCTGTCACCCTCTCTCTCTCTCTCTCTCTCTCTCTCTCGGTCGAGTTAAACATGCTCCTGAGGTTTTAGTGATCACTGTTCCTGCTCCTCTCCCCACTGTGGATCTTTCCACTTCGTCCTGGTCTGCCTCTGGATAGTGTTCTCTTCGACTGGAGGCGACTCTGTGCAGCTTGGGACGGTTTCTCATCAACACCTTGGGTGGTTCCATGAAATTTTCGAGTAAGATCAGGAGCTTTGAGGATTTGGACTGTAGTTAATATCTACAGTCTGCTACACTGACTCAGGACTACAGTTTGCTCTGATCTCCATCACTGCACCTCAACATGGTTTATCTGAAATAAATGGACATTCGGTGGAACCCCGATGAGGATGAGGTTCACTCTTGAGTCTGGTTCCTCTCAAGGTTTCTTCCTTCTGCATCTCAGGGAGTTTTTCCTTCACCACAGTCGCCACCGACTTGTTCATCAGAGACAAACTTACACTTATAAACAACATCTTCAGGTTTATCTCCACATCATCTGTGTGAAGCTGCTCTGAGACAATGTTCATTATTAAAAACTCAACACAAATAAACATGTGATGAATTGAATCTCACACACATATTACACACCTCACACATCACATCTCACACACATTTTACACACATCTCGCACACCTCGCACACCTCACACACCTCACACACCTCACAAACCTCACACACATCTCAAACACCACACACACATCTTACACACATCTCGTACACCTCACACACATCTTACACACATCTCATACATCACACACATCTTACACACATCTTATACATCACACACATTTTACACACATCTCGCACACCTCACACATCTCACAAACCTCACACACATCTCACACACATCTCGTACAGCTCACACACATCTCGTACACCTCACACACATCTTACACACCACACACATCTTACACACATCTCATACATCACACACATCTTACACACATCTCATACATCACACACATCTTACACACATCTCGTACACCTCACATACATCCTTAACAACCTGCGTCTGGTTCCTTTATTTATAATGCCCAGTACAATTTTGTCACGAATCATTTCATCCTTCAATCCACCATAATCACAAGTCGTTGCTTTTTCTCTCAATCTGGTCACAAAATTTTCTATGGATTCCCCTTCCTCCTGTTTACAACAGCCGAACACATACCTCTCATAAATGACATTTCTGGCAGGTTTGAAGTATGCTTTCAATGCATCTAGGATGGTTTTAATGTCTCTTTGTTGTTCATCCGTGAGATTCAGATTGTGCCGGTAAACATGTCTGCATTCAGATCCCATCACGCTTCTCAATGTAGCAGCTTGTACTTCCCTGGTCTTTTCCCACGTCGTGATGCACGTCGTACATCACACACACCTCACACACGTCATACATCAACCCCCTACTCATACACACAGCATCCAGTCCTGGTGGGTACAGTATTCTCCACACAGATGTTAATGTATTCAGTGATACAGTCTGTTAGACTGTCAATATCCTCCTCATGTGGATTGCACAATTTCTCACACATAGTTGTGTCAAAACAGTCTTTTAGCGCATCACTGGTCCCATCAGACCATGTCGTCACTGTGGTTGCCTGCATACAAGGGGTTTGTAGACAGGTAGGAGATGAACCAGGTTGTGATCCGATCTTCCCAAGGGGGGAGGGGTGCTGAAGTTTAAGCCTTCTTGGAGTTTGCATAAAATAAGTCCAGTGTTTTATTGTCTCTGGTGTGGCATGAAACATGGTGAATGTTGGCAGGGTGGAGGATGGAGGGGCATGATCAAAAATATCCAGAGATAATGAGAAGGGCATTTGGGTTCTGTGTAAACCGTCAGCACAGGGGGGAATATACGCAGCTATCATGATTCCCTGGCCAGATCATACGGCCTCATGCTAGCGGCTAACAGCTCAATGTTCTTACAAAAGATCTGCTCTTTAATAGTGATGTGACCAGGACCACAAAAATAAATAAAAAGAGTACAAACTTAGAGGGAGCTGCTGCAACAGGCTGCCACTCGGGCAGCACCTATATTAATATTTAATTAATATAGGGTTCGCCCCCTGTAGGACATCTTTGGAACCAGCTGCTTCCACCTGCTCAGTCTGCCCTTGATGTGCTTGACAGTGCCTTTCCAGTGTTCACTAAAAAACTCATGACTCCCCAGGGAGACACCCAAGTATTAAAACCACCCCTTTTCCCCACCAAACCTCCTGGAAGTGTCGGCTCCCCACCTCCCCAACCAAATCTGCTTCACTCTTTCCCCAGTTTACTTTCACTGATGATAAAAGCTCGAAGTCTCTTTAAACATCAATTAAAACATTTACATTAGACTGGTATCCCATCATTACAGCCACGGCAGATGCATATGCTGACAGGTGAAGTGAAGCTTTGCCGTGTGGAATATTAAAACCAGAAAGACCATTTCTCAGATTGATTAAAAGAGGTTCAATAGTTAGAGTGTAGAGCATTCCTGAGAGTGACCAGCCCTGCCTGATCCCTCTGTACACTCTAAAAGGAGCACATAAACCACCATTAACCTTCAGTACACTCTCATCTTCACTGTACAGCACCTTGATCATGGCTATGAAACCAGGGTTGAACCCAAAGCTTTCCAGCACCTTCCACAAGTATTCATGCTCAACCTGGTCAAAAGCCTTTGGTCTAATTCTCCTAGACCAGATAGCCTTAAGCCCAATTGCCTGAAGATGACAAAATGTCACGAATTAAGTAAACGTTACCAATATCGACCTGCCAGGCACACAGTACATCTGGTCATAGTGAATGATCTGCTCCATCACCTTCGTCAGTCTCGAGGCTAATGCTTTTGACAGCAGCTTGCAGTCAGTGCACAGTAGTGACATTGGGCACCTTCAGGTGGGTCAGGTCTCCCCTTCTTTCGCAGCAGGGTTCTGGTTCATGGTTTGCACAGCATGCATGACTCTTTTTTGTCCATTCTATTTTTTTAAACTGAAGAAGAACCTGGAAGCGTGAGCAGACCAGCGCTCCCTGTACTGTAGTGTCCAACAGGTTGTTATTTTTAAGGTCTTCAATATGCTCTTGCTTTCCTGTGGCCTGTGTGCTTAAAACCATAAAGGTGATCTAATCTCTCCAGGGAGAGCGTGTTGTCTATGCAGTGGTCCCACGTGTACTGTCTCTGTTTGTTATAAAAATTTCACAGAGATTTCACGTGAGTCTCCACCATCTCCCACAGACGCTTATGGGAAGCTACATGAGGTTCTGCATGATTTCTGTCTATATTTTCTAATGTACAATTAAAATCACCTCCCAAAACCTCCCCACCTCTGCTTAATGAGCTCATACAGCTTCACTCTCTTTACGTGTTCTCTCTCCGTTTATGTTAAATCTCGCAATCTGGATTCTGTTCTGGTCTGGTTCTGCTGTGCAGGGTTTCTTTTGGTCTAGTGCAGCCTAGCAGGGCTTCTCCGGGCCTGGTTCAGATGTGCAGGTCTTTTCTGGGCCCGGTTTACCCGAGCAGGGATTCTCTGGGCTGGATCGATCACTAGTGGAGCTCTGGGCTGCAGGCTAATCTTGGGGCTCATGCTACCTAGGCCCTGGTGCAGCAGCAGTTATGGGGCTTTCAGCAGCAGGCTGAGCTGAACAACTCCAGCAGGGTTAGCTGCTTCCTGCCATTGTTCGCTTCGAGACACCGGGGTCACTCTGTCTTTCAGGACAGGTGCGAACAAGATGAATTGACCACATTCAAAACATTTTATTTCTGCATCGGTTAAAACACAAATGTTGTAGTCGAACCCATCAATCCGGGTTACGAGCAGTGGCTGAAGGAGAGAGCAGAGAGTCATGAAGTGTTATTTGGAGATCTTGACCTGGAGGGTTAGGGTTAGGGTTAGTTTTAGTTGGTGAGCACTCATCCATGAAGATATGTCTGTCAAGCATGCTGAGATCCGAGTGGAAGCTGTGGTATCTGATGGAGGGAAAGAAAAGATGAGTTGAGTGTCATCTGCATAGCAGTGATAAGAAAACTCATGTGAGGATATGACTTCACCAATGGAGTGGGTATAAAGGGAGAAAAGGAGGGGACCAAGTACCCAGCCTTGTGGGACACTAGTGGTGAGTCTGTACGGAGCAGATGTGGATCCCCTCCATGTTACCTGGTATGAACTTCCAGGTAGGAAGCAAACCATTCCCATGCTGTTCCACTCTTAAGGGTAGACAAAAGTGTCTTGTGGCTGACTGTGTCGAATGCTGCTGAAAGGTCCAGAAAGATAAGTACAGATGACAGCTTGGCTGAACGAGCAGCATGCAGTTTCTCAGAAACAGCCAAAAGGGCCGTCTCTGTGGAATGTGCTGCTTTGAACCCAGACTGGTTCGGATCATGGAGGTTGTTCTGTGAGAGACAGACCAGACAGACAGTTGGTATAAAACAGTGCGTTCCAGAAATTTAGAAAGAAAGGAAATGAGTGATACCGGTCTGTAGTTGTTGATGTCTGATGGATCCAGAGCAGGTTTCTTCAAAATGGGAATGACCCTTGCTTGCTTGAAGGTAGTTGTTACATAGCCAGATGTTAATGACCCGTTGATGAATGTGGAGATGAAGGGCAGGAGATCTTGTGTGATGGTCTGAAGCATAGTTGAAGGGATTGGATCCAGAGGACAGGTGGTGGGATTGCAGGATCGAATGACTTGCAGTATCTCATCTTCTGTTAAGGTTGAGAAGCTTGACAGAGAGACGTAGCGGATTGTTGGCCGTGTTGTGTAGTCATTGTTGGGGAGGAAGTGAAGGTCTGGCAGATTTTCTTTATCTTCTCATCATAGAAGGAGGCAAAGTCATTAGCAGTCAGGGAGGATGGAGCAGGTGCAGAAGGGGGGTTTAGTAGTGAAGAGATGATGTTGTGAAGCTTACGAGGATCTTCTGCAGAGGCCTCAAGCTTTTCCTTGTAGAAGGCAGTTTTGGCAGAAGTCACCTTCAAAGAAAATTTGGTCACACACACACTTCTCTACCCTCACACACACACACACACACACACACACACACCACCCGCACACTGTGTCCCAACCGCTAACACACTCCTCTACACTTACACACACCACCTGCACACTGTGTCCCAACCGCTAACACACTCCTCTACACTCACACTCACCACCACACACTGTGTCCCAACCGCTAACACACTCCTCTACACTAACACGAACACACATCACCACACACTGTGTCCCAACCGCTAACACACTCCTCTACACTCACACAAACACACACCACCTGCACACTGTGTGCACACGGTGTCCCAACCGCTAACACAATCCTCTACACTCATACACACTGTGTCCCAACCGCTAACACACTCCTCTACACTCACACACCACCCGCACACTGTGTCCCAACCGCTAACACACACCTCTACACTCACACACCACCCGCACACTGGGTCTCAACCGCTAACACACTCCTCTACACTCACACAACACCCGCACACTGTGTCCCAACCACTAACACACTCCTCTACACTCACACACACCACCCGCACACTGTGTCCCAACCACTAACACACTCCTCTACAATCACACACACCACCCACACATGCGCCATGCTGCTCGCACACACAGAAGCCAATGCGCCTCCTAGAACACGCACACATGCAAACACACACACTACACTCTTTTCAGCAGCATGCATTCTCTCTGCTTTACACTTGAAAGACCACCTGAGGGTAAGCTGAGATGTTTTCCAATCTCTCTGTGAGAAGAGCATTAAGAGAGCACCAGGAGATCTGCATCAATCTGTATAACAATAACATAAATGAATGATTAAGGTTGTGAAGGCGATCATCAGCTCCACTTCTACTGTAGATTCTGGATGCAGGTGCTGCTGCTGACAATGAAGAGGATAATGATAAAGGTTTGTGTTTAAACATAAAATAAATCATGTTTTTGAGAACAGAAGTGAAAAGATGTTTTTAGTTTTCATTTCTTTAAGCTTCTTCTTTCTAAAGTCCTTATTGCACATACATAGGATGTCTCTCTCTCACACACACACACACACACACACTTCATTTCCACTTCTCCACATCTGAAAGCGAGAAGCTTGAATTCGACTCGTCAAACCTGCATACATCTCCGAGAAGATTTTCACAAACTCGTTATGGTGTATAAACATTTCTTTTTATCACTAAATGTCCTACACTACATTTTGATACCAAACTCATTGATGATCCTGCAGCACCCTGAGACCCTTCACCCCATCCATCACAGCAGAGTTGGGAAAGAAAAGCCCTTCATGTGGCACTTCAGCACTCTCCTGGTGAGAAGGTTCACAATGTGCACACGAGAGTACAGTAAAAATATCCTGTTTATTGTGTGGTTTATTCTTTCCTCACACACACACCCACCACCTTTCAGAATGAAAAGACAGGATGAAGAATATCAGGTGAAACTGCTGTGTGTGTGTGTGTGTGTGAGAGAACAGAGTGAAGAGATCCTGATATTCACACTTGATAAAAGCTGTAGTTAGAAATAAAGGAATTAAGTGTAAAGTCCACGCTTCTGCAGACATCAGGAAACGGTCACACACTCCGGCAGGGGCCGACGCATCTATACAAACTGATTTCTGACACACGAAGCAATGAGACGAATTTTTATCCCAATTTTATTGTTTTATTAAAAAAAAAAACAAATACAGAAAATTTTATTTCTAAAGGACATAATGGAGCGGTGATGAACACAAACCCAACGTCTCCGTTACACGCAAAAACACTGCAGAGAGGAAAACGAAAGATGTGTGTTTCTCCAACAAACAGGAGGAGAAGGACAAAGTGGACGAGGGGGGACACTGGTGTTCAGAAAGCAGCCGTGTCTCAGGCATACATCAGGAGGACGAGATAAACCCTAACATGATCTCAGAGCACATGCAGCTCGGTGATCAAGTGCCAACACACACAACCGGGGGGCTGGGAATTTCCTCCACACTTATGAGAAATAAAACCGTTATTAGAGGGCCCTCTACTGAGCACACCAACACACTGCAGAGGTAAGAACAGGAGCGCTGACACACCCCCACACGCAGCCGGGCTCGGGTTCTGGCCTGAATTGATGACATGACACGTTTTTAAACACAGAAGATGGTGGATTAGTACAGGGAATTTCAAAAATACACCAATGAGCGATTGCGTTTGCCCCCGAACACACAGACACACGCTGATGGAGAGGAGCAACCAAACCGTCACAGGAGGCTCTTCTTACCGACTAAACGCTAGAAATCAGAACGGGACAGGTGTGTTGCCGTGACAACAGGATCCATGACTGCACAACTTTGTTAAAGTGGCTGATCATGAAAACTATGTACAGGTGAGAGGGAGACAGTGTGACTTACTGTGTGTGTGTTTGTGTTTGTGGGGGGTGCATTGTTAGCTCAAGTACAGAAAATAATAACCATGTGTGTAAATATTGCACAATAAAAACGCCTTTGCGTCGTCATTGTATACGGACTCAAAATGTCCACGTGTGGAATTTGTATAAAAGTCCTTCACTGTCTAAAAGGAAAATGGACACACACACACACACACAATCTCCCTTGGACAGCGACCTCCCTGCACACACACACAGCAGACTTAGCGCATCCTGTACTCTGAGGTCTTGGACACCTCACAGAGCTGACCTTTGAAGTCAATGTCTACAGTGAAGTCCAGGTCTCTCTGTAACACACACACACACAAACTTCTCACTCATGTTCTACAAAGAATGCATCTATAAATGGATAAAAAGTACAATGTTCAAAATAAGTAGGAGAACTGGTGTGGTGTACAAGGAACAACACACACCTCAACACTGTAACTTACATTGTTCTTGACGTTGGGTTTCATGCTGATGGTGCCAAAGATCTCCTCTCCCGTCTTCACAGTCAGATAATCATCCAAATAGAAGACCGTCTGCTTCCAGTGAGTGTATGGAGACTCTGGGCCTGAGGAGAAGAAAAAATTCCCAGAGAACACCATCAGGAGGAATGTAGAACAAAGTTCTGACTCAATCATACCACTTCAGACTAGGCTTTTAGGATCTAGAACCTAAAGGGGTTCCACAGTGACTCACTTGTTGAGAAGCCGGTTCTCTTGTGGCAGCGTGTGAACTCGATGTTGAAGTAGGTGACCAAAGCGTGGATGTAGTCATTCCTCTTCACCTGCAGGCAGAAGGGTGAGGTGAAGGACAGGTCCTCAATCTTCACCGTGTAGATGTCTACCTCCTGACACACACACAAAACACAAAACAGGTCATCAACACGTCCGTGTATGTTATTAAGAGCACATCTTACACATTCAGTTACCTTGATGAGACAGGAGCTGGAGACCAGCTGTTTGGGGTCTACAACATCCACCAAGGGCTCCTTAATGGCCACCTCCTTAATGCAGGACATGTCAAAGCCATAAACGTTCTCCCACCCTGATGGAGTCGATAAGAAAATAAAACATTAAACTGATGTAGGAAAAATGGGCTAGAGTGAGAGGAACATCCAGTAGAAGCACACAAACCAGAAAACTCACAGTGGATTTTATAGTCCTTGTACTGCCGGTCCTCAATAGCAGTGACGTACAGCGTGGCTCTGTCCGGGAAAATCAGCCCATCAGGTTTCTGTAACACAAACATGCACAGTTGTACTCATCATCTGCACATAAACACACACTGCTGTGTGAACGCTTCGAGGAGAAAAACATTCTGATCCTGTTCCCTGAAGGGATCATCTGGTATAGGAGGAGGAAATTATTAGAAAGGCCTTCAAACAGAACTACTTCTGTAAATTAATTACCCCAGATCCCTAAACACACATCCAGATTTATTCATTAAAATTCCATGCCATGTGATTTTCTCCTCTCCTCCCTCTCCCTCCCTCCCTCTCTCCCTCTCTCCCTCTCCAGCACCAAATAAAATAAAGAAAAAAAAGGCTAATGAACCATTAGAACATCTGCAGTGTTTTATAAATGAACAAGTGATAGAGAACACTGTTCAGTATTTCTTTACACCAGGATTAACATAGACGTGTGTGTGTGTTTGTGTGTGTGTGTGGGATGTCTGATCCTCACCAGCCACTTGTCTCGGGCGTAGATGACCGTGTTGAGCATGGACTCGTAGAACAGACAGTAACCCATCCATTCGGAGATGATGATATCTACATGATCCACTGGGAGGTCCACCTCCTCCACCTTACCCTTTATGATGGTCACAACTGGAAGGAGGAATAAAATACATATCAGGAAGTGGACACAGATTTACTTATAGTAAAACAAGTAGCCTCATACATGCAGTGTGTGTGTGTGTGTTTGTGTGTGTGTGTGTGTGTGTGTGTACTTACTGTGATCCAGCTTGTTAGCCTTGACGATCTTCACGGCGTAATCAGATATGCTGCTGCACTCGATCTACAGAATCACAGACAGCAGTTTACAACCTGTACCCTAAATTCAGTGCTGTTCCACTTCTACACCCAGGTTGGGTTCTGTCAGTCTCATCAGCACCACCCCAAGAGCTCACGACCAACCACATCTGTGTATTCGACCAAAACTTATAGCAGCTCTTTAACTCAGGTGGGTGTGGCTTAATAAAACAGTCACATGACTGGAACAGGGATGTTAATCAAGCTTGTTCATTAGAATATTAAGCCACACCCACCCCAGCAGTTCTAAAATGTGTTTTAAATCTGAACGAGGTTCCAGAGAGCAGAGAGTGTGTGTGTGTGTGTGTGTGTGGGTGAGCGAGAGAGAGAGAGGCACTCACTCCGATGACCTTCTTGGCCCCTGCCTTGGCTGCAAACATGCACAGGATGCCTGTACCACTGCCCACATCCAGCACCACTTTATCCTTGAACAGGTGCTTGTTGTGGAACATGGAGTTTCTGTAGGTGAGGGTTCGGACTTCATCCTTCAGCATCTCCTACAGACAGACAGGAATGACTGTGAGACAGGAGGACACAATAAGAGATTACACAATAAGGATCAGGGCAGGAGCTTGTGGTCCAACCTCATGGATGCCGAAGTGAGCATAGGAGTCGAAGTAGTAGTCCTTGGACGTCATGTCCTCAGCAGCAGGTTTCTCTGAGCTTTCCCCCTGGGACACCTGCAGGGCACCACCACCACATCAAACACTTACAGTAATAATAACAACAACAACAACAACAACAGATACACGAGCCTACTGATCTTAAAGGAATCAATTAAAGTGAGCTGAAGATCTCCATCATCCCCTTCATCTCCATCCCCTCCCTGTAGCCCTGACTAGCTGTTAGCAAAACCACGATGCTGGAGCGTGAGCTAGTAGATCACCACTGTCCAGCTCTAGTGTTCACTGATGTTCTCACTCACTCCGACATTTTATTCCTAAACTCCAGCACCTATGACTGTAATCATTTAGACTGGCTAACAAAAAAAATCCCATGCGTTTTATCGAATTCATTCGCACCTGTTTTCAGGAAAAGCCCGCCTCCTGCGTTATGATAGGCTGTTCAGTGAACGCTCCGAGCCAATAACTCCATGGCTCACCAATGACATCATTGATATTTCCAACGACTAACCTATCACAGCAAAGAGGCGGGACTTGCCGTAAAACGGGTAGACTATGAAAATCAATCCCATGCGGTGTGCAGGCTAGCTAGCGAACTAGCCGGTGTGATTCAGCGAGAAACAGAAACCCGACCGGAACCGGAGGATTACCACTGACAAAACCGTCTAAAACCGGACCGTGTAAAAGGAAACGCGGTGTCTGCTTTGAGTAAAGCCGCATCGCGGGAACACCGCAGCGCTAGCGGGATTTTTCTGAGGTAAACTAGCATTAGCTTAGCGCTTTAAAATGGATGATGCGCAGCACGTAATTAGCGCACAAGCTACACGGCGCGTGAGAGAGAAACCCTGCTATCGGAAACCTACATCGTAATTAGTCAAAAAAACAACCCGGTTTCTTTCCCCCGGGCAGCTGCGTACGCCGCTGTGCCCGTGTCCGCGCCTCACCTCCATCCGATCCGCCGTCTCCGCCATTTCGCCGATGAATGGAGCGAGGATCAGCGCGCGCTCACACACAACATAAACCTGGCTCCTCCTCCCGCCTCCACACACCCGCTCTCTGATTGGTTCGTGACGGTGTGGGTTCAACCCCTATTATCCCGCTTCTTTTCTATGAACTCGAGTTCTAATTGGTTGAACAGGAGAATTTTAAAACCCTACTGCGCATGTCCGCTCTGTCCCACAGCAAGAAGTAAGTAATATGGTGTAAATGTGAGAGTAAAGAATTAAAGCCTGGGATTGTGCTGCTGCAGGAACAAAACCCTTTAGACTTATATACTGTTTAATCATAACATTATGTCTAATATTGTGTTGGTCTTCTTTTGCTGCTAAAACAGTCGTGACCCATCGATCATCACCAGCATGAACAACTTCAGCAGTCTGATCTACAGGAGCTCGTCTGTTGGATCGGACCACACGGACCAGCCTTCGCTCCTCACGTGCATCAATGATCCTCAGCCGCACGTGACCCTGACGCCGGTGCACCAATGTTCCTATCTTTGATAGATTCTGACCACTGCAGACCAGGAACATCCCACAAGAGCTGCCAAAATGTTCACCTGCTACCAGATCAATAAATTCACCCACTAACAGGTGTCATGGTGAAGATCATCAGTGTTCTTCACTTCACCACTCAGTGTTATGTCTGATCAGTGAATGAAATGTGTGGAAGCTCAGAGTAGAGAGCGAGTTTCTGTCTTCACTTACGTTATAGCAGCTATAAACACTCGTTCCCTCACACAACTCTTTCTGTTCTCTCTCTCAGTTAAAGGGAGAAATTCACCGCTCGTTATGTCTCATTACTAACAAACTGTAGAGACGTGGAAACTCTGTTGTGATGACATCACAGCTCTATCTCTGACTGTTACATAGTGCTGTGTCAGTTCACAGCCAAACTCCAACAACCTGCAAACATCTCCCAAACATGACCATGCACAGCTCCAACCAGCCGAGTGTTCCTCACACACACACACACACACACACACACACACACACACACAATCACATCTCCCAAACATGACCATGCACAGCTCCAACCAGCCGAGTGTTCCTCACACACACACACACACACACACACACACACACACACACACACACACAC
>MU551686.1:39270-50331 GCA_024362625.1 Silurus asotus | reverse complement strand
GAAATGAACAAAATCTCACAATGCACATGTAACCTTTTAATTCTTGAAGTGGATGGGCAACAGGTCACAGCAAAAGAGCACTACATGCTAATGAGAGTGTCAGAATTTGGTAACAACATGAATCAACGCATCCAAAGCATCATCGTCATCATCTAACTCATCATCATCATCTAACGCATCAACAACAAATCTAACATCTAACGGAGCAATACCAATTTTCTAACATAATGTTCAAATAACCTGGAAAATATGCAGAACGTGATAGAAAAAAGGATTAAGTCATAGGCTGAGTATGAATGTATAATATGCCCTACACCTCCCAGTCAATATTATAGTATAACCAAATGGCCACATGGGCTCAAGCTGTTGAGGGCGCACCCAGCTTTAAGTTTTTTAGAGTACACATCTTCGAGAATCTCACCTGGTACCAGAACTCTTCTATCCTGATCAGAAAGGTACAACAGTGCCTGTTTTTCCTAAGGAGACTTAAAAATTCCTGTCTGTGCTACAGGATAGTGGAGAACTTTTACCTCTGTACCATTGAGAGCATTCTCACTAACTGCATCTCAGTGGGGTACAGCAGCTGCACTGCTTCGGACCGTAATGCCCTTTAGAGGGTGGTGAAAACTGCCCAATGAATCATTGGCACTCAGCTACCCACTTTGGAGGACATTCACACAAAAATGCTGTCTACAAAGGGCGAGGGGGATAATCAAAGATACCTCTCACACCAAGCAAGGACTATTTACCATTCTCCCATCGGGCAGATGCTACAGGTGCCTCAGAGCCGCACAGACTGAAGTATAGCTTTTTTTCCTTTGGTTGTTACTGCACTGAACAGCGAATCATCTTTCAATGTCAAAATACACTACTGCATTGTCACTTTCTGGGTTTTTTTTGTTTTTGTTTTTTTGCACTGCTTATCCACCATGCATTTTTGCACCATCCATAACTTGTTTATCAGTACACTACTGTATATTCCACCCATATTTATTCTGTATATACTGTATCACACAACATTCATCCTTGCACATAACTATATCATGTCATTTGAGCATGTCATCTCCTGAAATCTATGCACTACTACTATATATACACATATATTTATACCCACTGCACCTTTGAAGCATTATTCACCCTCACCCCTGTACATTTGGACCCCATACCCTTATTTATCACACTGCTTAGATGCTGAATGCCTTTCATTGGCTCTGTACATGTACCTTGCACAATGACAATAAAGCTGAATCTAATCTAATCTAATCAGCGTGACCAATGACAGGTGACCTCAAAAACATTGATTATATCATTACATCGGCACCTGTTAATAAAGTGGGATATGTTCAGCATAATGTGAACACTCAGTTCTTTAAGAAAAAGTAAATATAGTCAAGCATAAAGATCTGATCGCCTTTAACAAGGACCAAATTGTGCCGGTAGAAGACAGCATCGGAGCATCTTGAAACAGCAGGTTTTGTAGGGTGTTCCTGGTGTGAATTAGTCAGTAGCTAATAGCAAGGTAGGACAATCTGTGAATGAGTTACAGGGTCACAGGTGCCCAAAACTCACTGATGTGTTTGGGGAGCGAAATCTAGCCACAGAAGAACCACTGCAGTGCAAACTTATCAAAAAAAGTTCATGCTGGCTATCACAGAAAGGTGTCAGAACCTCACAGCTTGCTTCATATCGACCTGCATAGTTGCAAAACAGGTAGAAAATAAACAGCATGACTCCACAAGCCCTCAGGTCTGTTTTGGCAGTAGAAAGAGGACCTATTTCAGTTGTTCAGATTAATGGCTGATCATTTGTATATAATACGCTTTTGAGACACAGACTATTAAGCAATAACTCATTCTACATGATAATTAGTTGTGCATATACCTAATTAATTAACTTTTTTTTAGGTTAAAATGTAGTTTAATGCTTTTTAGCCTAAAAAGGTGAACTGGGTCACCTATTTCTCTTGTTTTTGCATAAGCAGAACAGTTCTTTACCTGCCAAATGTGGAACACACCACAAAAGATGTATTCATCAATTATAAAAATAAATCAGTCCTTTCTGTAGGCAATTTAGGTTACATAGTAAATTAGTAAAGATTGATAATGTTTTTTTTTGTTTGTTTTTTTTTTTTAATGCTTCAAAATGTCAAAGATTAGTTCTCTAACACTGAAAAGAAGGTAAACAATTAAATAAGAACCAACAGAGAACTACCCACAGTAGAAGCAACAGCTTTCCAAGCAAAGTAATGAACTTGGAACGGCTGTTTTAGCTTTCCTCTGATTTGTTTGCAAAAAAAACAAAGTCAACAAAAAGCAACAAAAAATCGTTACACACAAATAGTCACATTTAGAAATGATTTACTCACATTTACACACGGATGTTAAGCGGTATAAAGCGCAGAAGAGTCTGCCGTGTCTGGGACAACATATCCGAAAAATACTGATTTTTGTCTGAGGACGCGGTGAAGCTGATCACATCCCTGGACGCGTTGCTCTTCCACGCCTTTGTTATGATAATATCCGTCCACTTATTGACTTTTTTCTTTTCCACACAAAAGATGCCAGATGTCCACGGTCCACCTGTCTAACTGCTGAAGCCTCAAACCGAACCCAAGCAGAGAACATAAACAGTCCATATGCTCACCAAGTAACACACACATGCATGCGCCTGCTTAACTTCTAAGCTATTTTAATAAAAATATAAAAGTAAAAATTTGTACCGAATTCACGGAATAGAGAAGAGAGTAGAAAAAAACTGGGGTTAAAAATACTAGGCCATACGGCCGAGGACCACAAACGACAGGGTGTTGAACAGCTGTCCTAGTGCCGGCTGTTCTGTCTCCCTTTCTGTCTCTCTCCCATAAGCGATATTATTGTCATGCAGAGTGCAAAAGGAGGGGAGGAGGCGGCCACCGAGCTGCTGAATGGCAATAACACTGTCCATTTGTCCCTAAATCCTGTATGTAATTAATTGAACTGACATGCGCAGACACTCTTTAGTTTCATTAAAGCTAGACCTCAAATAATAAGTATATCCTCAAATGTTTTATAATATCAAACTGTGGTTTTTTTTTATTTAGCTTTCTTGTGTAAAGTCATGTTTGGACAAGGGGTGGCACAGGGTGGCAGATAAAATAATCCAGCCAAATTTTGACCTCAAAATACATCTTTATCATGAAATATTTTTATGCAGTTCATGTAGACTTAATGCTGATATACATCAACATTTTGCACCCATTCTGATTTAAGCTTAAACTTAGGGTTCTGTCCATGTGGAATATGGTTTCCTCTGGGTTCCCTGGTTTCATTCCACTGTCCCAAAACATGCAAGTGGGTATATCCTGTAGCCCTACTAAATTGCCTCTAGTATGTTTTTATGGTGTTTGATAGACTTGCATTATGTCTATTGTCTTGATCTTGAAATGTGGCCACCTTAAGTAAATAATTGTTAGAACCTGTACAACTGTAATAATGTTAATTCATTATACATTTGTTATGCAAGGACTTTTGAAGATCGAAATACCACAAAAATAAAAGTAGTAACCTGGGTCAACTGGAATTTGTTGTAAACAAAGCATGACGTTTAACAAAAAAAAAAATTATATATATATATATGCACACACACACACATATATACTCAGCAGGCTTAAATGGCCATAGAGAATATTAGGCAAGGTAGTATAAGTCAGTTTCAAATGAAGTTCAAGCACCATGCCACTATTTAATCTCTGTCGTATATAAAGCCAAAACTAATACTAAGGCTGGAAATGGCATTGTTCATTTTATATTATCATCTTAGGGTCCATTCATTTCTGAGCTGACATTTGAGACAGGATGGTTTGCTTAGCATTATATTCATCTGACTGGCTCTAGTGATTTACCTCCGGGTTTAAAATCCATGTCCAATAAAAGACCCATACAACTCACCCCACTCGAGTGTCCTGTGTCCCCTTGAGTGTCCTGCACACCACGTTTACATAGTTTACTTTTTACCATTTATAGGTACATTAATATATGTGTGTGTGTGTGTGTGTGTGTGTGTGTGTGAGACAGTGAGCCGAACCTGCTGGTGCGTGCGTGTAATCAGCTCGGTCAGTTCCTGCAGCACAGAGAGACTAACCTGCGCTACCTGGCCCTCGAGAGCATGTGTACACTCGCCAGCTCCGAGTTCTCCCACGAGGCCGTCAAAACACACATCGAGACAGTCATCAACGCTCTCAAGGTCAGCACACACACACACACACACACACACACACACACACACACAGCAGTGTGGTTAGGAGTGTGAATGTTTGTCATGTTGTTCATTTCCACCAGAGGGACACGTAATGATTGCTGGTGGGGTTTAATGGGGTCTGGAACAGGAAATGCTGCGGGCCGGAGAGACTAACGCTGTTATTGTGGGAAATTTATTATCATTTTAAATGTATTTATTATTTATTTAGTCTCCGAATGCTGGATTACTGTACAGACACGTGAGCATCACTTTTTACACACCTAGTAATAATGCACTTTTATTATCATCATGACATTTTAGCACATTTATTACTAGTGAAATCAGTACATTTACGTGTGTTTGGTGTGTGAATCCAGTAAATGATTAGACTTTATTAATAACTAGAGGTCGAGCGATAGTGGATTTTACTCGCCCAATTATCTATTAGACAATTTCTTTAAATGGATACTCAATAAAAAACATACATGTGAAAGATTACTGCACAGAAGTAAAAAAAAAAAAAAAATGCTAAATGTACTATAAATAGCGCAGTCTCCTGTGTAAGAGCACACAGCACGTAGCGTCAGTGATTGGCCTCTAGAGGCCGCTCTCGTACTGATCGTAGACTGCAGGCTGGAAAAACTATTGGTATGGATTTTTGTCAATAGATGATATTTACAGACATCAACCACCGGTCCCTCAACCTCGATTAATAACGAAGGGACATTTTAGTTTGAAAGCGAACCTTTATTATCAAATACAGATCTGATACGAGTAAAACTTATTTACAATTCTATTTTCTAAATATGTCTTTTGTATTGTTCAGTGTGGTGGTGGGGGCCGTAGTCTGGGGACCCTGAGTTTTTCAGTCTCCTGTTTTCCTAAAATCTTTCCCACATTGCGGTAGCGTTGTAGATCATCCCTCACTGTAGGAAAGGAATTCAGTTGTATTTCATGCTTCACCACTAGAGGGAGATACACAGTTTACATCACAGTGCACTGTTGCAGATGATTGCAACAATCACACACGAGATCGATCCTAAACCCAGTCACGTTTGAGTGCTCTGAATCCTGGACCGTGTTTTTACTAAAGCTCTGGGGCGAGTACAAGCTCCTGATCAGCCCACACCAGATAGTGAAACTCTCCTTACCATTAGACCTTCCAGCTGAAGAGTAAAGTTCCTTACACTCACTGCCCTCAGAGTTTAGAGACAGATCAGACTTCTGAAAGGAACTGAAGTCCTCCACAAAGCTGCCTGAGGAGACACCACATGTTCACCATGCTAAAGTGAAACCTCGCACGTCTCCTCATCACCTCCATCTCTTTCTGTTCTCCTGTGAATAATAAGAGTGTGGATGTGCTTATCGGTGTTCTTCTGTACGTCTAGACGGAGCGTGACGTCAGCGTACGTCAGAGGGCTGCAGATCTGCTGTACGCGATGTGCGACCGCAGTAACGCTAAGCAGATCGTAGCCGAGATGCTGAGTTACCTGGAGACAGCGGACTATTCCATCCGCGAGGAGATGGTGCTGAAGGTGGCCATTCTGGCCGAGAAGTACGCAGTGGACTACTCCTGGTACGTGGACACCATCCTCAACCTGATCCGCATCGCCGGCGACTACGTGAGCGAGGAGGTCTGGTACCGCGTCATCCAGATCGTCATCAACCGCGACGACGTGCAGGGCTACGCCGCTAAGACCGTGTTCGAGGTACACACACACACACACACACACACACACACACACACACACAAGAAATAGAACACAGTTTTTCCCCCAAACTTTATTTCGGGATTGTTCACTTGACCTCTGACCCCAGGCCCTACAGGCTCCAGCATGTCATGAGAACATGGTGAAGGTCGGGGGTTATATCCTCGGGGAGTTTGGGAACCTTATTGCTGGAGATCCTCGTTCCAGGTGAGTTCTGTACCTGCCCTACCTTTTTCTCCCAACCTTCTGGAACACACCTGAGGAGACCTGCCTAATAATAATAATAATAATAATATACATCTATAATTCTCTCTCTCTCTCTCTCTCTCTCTCTCTCCCCCCTCCAGTCCGCTGGTTCAGTTTAATCTGCTCCACTCGAAGTTCCACCTGTGTTCAGTTCCTACTCGTGCTCTTCTCCTCTCAGCTTACATTAAGTTCATTAATCTGTTCCCTGAGACGAAGAGCACCATCCAGGAGGTTCTGCGCTGTGACAGTCAGATCAGGAACAGTGACGTGGAGCTCCAGCAGAGAGCCGTGGAGTATCTCAAACTCTCCTCCATTGCCAGCACTGATGTTCTGGTGAGATCTTTCACCACTCAGGTTCACCTCGTCTTCCTGTGAAGCTCCACCCACTGACCTCATACCATCAAAATCTTATGGAGTTAATGATCAATACACCACAGAACCTTCAAATGTGTGTGTGTGTGTGTGTGTGTGTGTGTGTAGGCCACAGTGCTGGAGGAGATGCCCCCATTCCCTGAGAGAGAGTCCTCTATCTTGGCCAAGCTGAAGAAGAAGAAGGGTCCGGGTGCGGTTTCTGGCACAGAGCTGGAGGACGGAAAGAGAGAGGGAGGAGAGCTGAACGGGGGAGGAGGAGGAGAGCGGCCTGGAGACGGATCTGCCATCGCAGCATCCAATGCAGTGAGAGACACACACACACACACACACACACACACACACACACACACACACACACACACACACAGAGGCCTGGTGTAGGATTCATCACTCAGCAGAAACACACACTCAGGAACAGCACTGCTGTGTTCGCACTTCAGTAGGAAATGAGTCTGCATAAATACCAGCTCTCCTTACAACAGAAAGGGAAGTCCCTCAATTTTTCCACACACACACACACACACACACACACACACACACACACACACACACACACACACCATCTTGTCCATGAACCCTTGACAGTGGACAGTTTCTCTATGAAACACAGCTTTTATTCATCACATGCCCTTTTTACATTCCAGTCTCGTCTTAACTCACTTTCTCCACTCAAATATCAGTAGATTCTCATTTCTAGATGTTTATGAGATCTGATGTGAACTGAGTGGCAGCTGAATTAGTGGCATCACAAGTGTGTGGATCAGTTTGCTCACTGGGTCACTGGAGTTGTGGTCGAGGTGCACGTGTGACGTTTCGGATCGCTTTGTCACGTCTGACAGAGGTACTCGTACGTTTAGCACAGAGGGTTAGAGTTCAGTGCTGGATGTGCTGATATCATGTGACCTCATTGGCCCCGCCCCCTCAGACGTATTGAAACGCTCGTGTTACTGAGGTGAATCACGTTTTTATGCTGTGCTCAGAAGACGGTGTGTATCCGGTGACGTGTCGAGACACTCACGTGTTCTTCAGAAATGTCACATTCTAGTTTATAGGGAATTATTTTGGTGTTTTAAATCTCATTAATGCAACTGAACAGCTATGGAGTTAGGGGCCATGCTCAGGGGCCCGGGATGGGATCTGATCTCACCTCCGCAGATGTTCATGATTACACACAAAATCAACAAGAGATTAGATTACAGTTTTTTTCCAACTATATTAAAGTTCCTTGTTTTCGGCTCACCTGCAGTTTTAGTAAATTCCCAGTTTATTCCTGGTAATTCCCACATATTCCCATGGAAAGTTTCCAGGCTTGAAATGTGCTGTAATTCTGCAGCTCTAAACACAACTGAGTGCAGTCATGTGACTTTAACTGAATCCTGTGTCACATTCTCTCTGTGTGTCTCAGTCCACTCCGTCTCCTTCAGCCGATCTCCTCGGTCTGCGCTCCGCTGCCCCTGTCAGTGTGGCTCCGCCCAGTGCAGGCAGCCTATTGGTGGATGTGTTCTCGGAGGCGGGGCCTGCTGCTCCGGCCGCTGTGGTCAGTGAGGATGGTTTCCTCAGGTGAGTAACTGTTTGTAGTAAACACACTGACGCTGTAGAGCCTCGTCATACTGTCTGCTCTTCTGTGCTTTCACTTCTCTGTTCGTGTGTGTGTGTGTGTGTGTGTGTGTGTGTGTGATCTGTTCTGATCTGTACTCTATATGTGACTGTCTTTCTTTTTCTCTTGCTTTTTTTTTTCTCTTTTCCTCCCTTTTCTTGAGGATGGTTTCCTCAGGTGAGTAACTGTTTGTAGTAAACACACTGACGCTGTAGAGCCTCGTCATACTGTCTGCTCTTCTGTGCTTTCACTTCTCTGTTCGTGTGTGTGTGTGTGTGTGTGTGTGTGTGTGTGATCTGTTCTGATCTGTACTCTATATGTGACACTCTTTCTTTTTCTCTTGCTTTTTTTTTTCTCTTTTCCTCCCTTTTCTGTGTCCCTGTATGTGTGTGTGTGTGTGTGTGTGTGTGTGTATCCCTCTTTGTCACTGGGCTATGGCAGAGATCTGGAACCTCCCACTGAGAGCTCTGACTCCTATTTGGCTGAGGGTCCTGGGGACTCTGAGTAAGAGGCCAGTGGTTGGCTAACGTGTCCATATGCACACACACTTCACGTGACTGTACACAGGTTTCCATCCTGGTGCTTATACACAGCGTTTCATCTACTGTAGCATTGCGTGGATCAGTGCAGTGAAGGCATCATGTGACCGTTTGCCCCCTGTAGTGTTCCCCTGTGAGAACGGTTTTACTGAGGGACATCAGGCAGATGATTGGTTGAAGCACTTTAGAGATTAGATATTTACTGTGCACATGGTTCCTCTTTGGCGTTCTCAGGTTGGTGAAGTTGTCTTCACATGTCCTCTGCATGAACACTTTCTCCATAACGCACCACGTTGAAGCTGAAAGGATCCTCGAATTCCCCGTTCAGTCCATTTAACTCCACACGGAGCACTGTGTTTCCCACGGACCGTTATTGCCGACGCACCGCTAAACTCTGAAGCGCTCTGGACAGGTAACACAGAAGCATGAAAGAACAATAGAGGACTGGAGAGAAAATAGTGAGCAGTGAGGAGAAGATTCAGGCCGAAGAAAACACCAGAACGTTTTTAAAACTTGGGATCATTTCAATCTAAAAGATAAAGAAAGGGTACAGGGGTTAGGGTGGTACGGGGGTTAGGGTTAGGGGGGTACAGGGGTTAGGGTGGTACGGGGGTTAGGGTTAGGATGGTACGGGGGTTAGGGTGGTACGGGGGTTAGGGTTAGGGTGGTACGGGGGTTAGGGGTAGGGTGGTACTGGGGTTAGGGTGGTACTTGGGTTAGGGTTAGGGTGGTACGGGGGTTAGGGGTAGGGTGGTACTGGGGTTAGGGTGGTACTTGGGTTAGGGTTAGGGTGGTACGGGGGTTAGGGGTAGGGTGGTACTGGGGTTAGGGTGGTACTTGGGTTAGGGTTAGGGTGGTACGGGGGTTAGGGGTAGGGTGGTACTGGGGTTAGGGTGGTACTTGGGTTAGGGTTAGGGTGGTACGGGGGTTAGGGGTAGGGTGGTACTGGGGTTAGGGTGGTACTTGGGTTAGGGTTAGGGTGGTACGGGGGTTAGGGGTAGGGTGGTACTGGGGTTAGGGTGGTACTTGGGTTAGGGTTAGGGTGGTACGGGGGTTAGGGGTAGGGTGGTACTGGGGTTAGGGTGGTACTTGGGTTAGGGTTAGGGTGGTACGGGGGTTAGGGGTAGGGTGGTACTGGGGTTAGGGTGGTACTTGGGTTAGGGTTAGGGTGGTACGGGGGTTAGGGGTAGGGTGGTACTGGGGTTAGGGTGGTACTTGGGTTAGGGTTAGGGTGGTACGGGGGTTAGGGGTAGGGTGGTACTGGGGTTAGGGTGGTACTTGGGTTAGGGTTAGGGTGGTACGGGGGTTAGGGGTAGGGTGGTACTGGGGTTAGGGTGGTACGGGGGTTAGGGTTAGCGTGGTACGGGGGTTAGGGTTAGGGTGGTACGGGGGTTAGGGTGGTACGGGGGTTAGGGTTAGGGTGGTACGGGGGTTAGGGTTAGGGTGGTACGGGGGTTAGGGTGGTACGGGGGTTAGGGTTAGGGTGGTACGGGGGTTAGGGGTAGGGTGGTACTGGGGTTAGGGTGGTACTTGGGTTAGGGTGGTACTTGGGTTAGGGTTAGGGTGGTACGGGGGTTAGGGTTAGGGTGGTACGGGGGTTAGGGGTAGGGTGGTACTGGGGTTAGGGTGGTACTTGGGTTAGGGTGGTACTTGGGTTAGGGTTAGGGTGGTACGGGGGTTAGGGTGGTACTTGGGTTAGGGTTAGGGATAACGTCCCTGCATCACACACTGAACACGAAACCCAAAGAAATCTGCATGCTTTAAAATTGCCTTCGATCCGTTTGTGTACGTGCGCTCTGACGTGTGTTTAACACGTGTGTATGGAGGATGGAAACCTTCCTGGTGATTATTCGCCAGAACTTTGTATTGAAGTTGTTGTTAACGTTGCCGATGTGTGATGTGTGTGATGTGTGTGATGTGTGTGATGTGTGTGTGTTTGTGTGTGTGTGTGTGAGATGTGGTGTTAATCTATGCTGTGGCCAGAGCAGGGTTTTATCACTCACACTAACCCTCTGCTTTTATTTTCTCTCCCTCACTCCTTCTCTCCACCTGCATCATCGACTCTCTGGCTGTTTTTTTGGCTGCTGCTCGTTTGTTGTCCTTCTCTTCATTCCCCTTCACATGCATCCATCCATCCATCTCTAAACTGTCGGCTTGTCTTATCCATCTCATCGTGGGGGGTTTTCTCCTCTCCCTCATCCCTCACTCCATCGCTCACTCATTCTCAGCTCTGCTCCTCCTTCTGTGGCCTCTGAAGATCCCACCCCTCCTCTACCCGAGTCAGACGAGCTGCTTAACAAGTAAGAGTTGCACCTGGGGCTCTGTCTCCTAACACCGGATCTCATTTAGGACTGTGTTGCATGTGGTGCTGTGGCCGCTCTCT
>MU551686.1:18300-36665 GCA_024362625.1 Silurus asotus | reverse complement strand
GGGGTGGGGAGGGGTCAGTGTGTGTGAGACTCGGTCTGTACTGTTCTCATTGCTCTGGATTCACACAGAGGCTCCTGTAGTCAGGGGTGCCATTAAATGTGAGTGATGGTGTAGCTCCTGAAGGTCAGGACTGCAGCACCCATGGGCCATAGTGATGCAGGTGTTGAATTGTTTATTTGGTGAACGGTGTGTGTATATGTGTAACCTGTGTGTGTGTGTGTGTGTGTGTGTGTGTGTGTGTGTGTGTTCCTCAGATGTACCGGTTGACTCTGCGCAGCAGTAAGGACACCGTCGCTAAGCGTCTGTGTGAGCTGCTGGCGGAACAGTTCTAGAACGCGGCTTCTAGAACCAGTGCGTAGACCATCACGTTCTCGAACCAGAGCAGACCAGCGTCCCTCCTCCACCTTCTCCTCCTCTTCCTTCTCTTTCTTCTCCACCTCCTCCCCCCAGAACATTCTCCGTTCATACAGAAGGGAAAGCAACTGCCTGATCACGGCGGCCATGATTACTGTCCTCATCCTGCTTATTATTCTATATCATCATCATCATCATCATCAGTGCTACCGTTCCTGTTTTTAATCGGTGTTTACCTGCCCGCCTGTGTGTGTGTGTGTGTGTGTGTGTGTGTGTGTGTGTGTGTGTGTGTGTGTGTGTGTGTGTGTGTGTGCGTGAGAGAGAGAGAGATCAGCAACATTTCAACCTATAAACATTCCTGAGACGTATTGTTAGGACACACACACACACACACACACACACATGGACACACACACGTCCTGCTGCACATGCATGTTTTTGTTGGAACATTCCATGTTGAGGTAGAGGGTTAGTGAGATGTGAGAAAATTAAAACACTGCAGTATGAAGACACTAAATTGAGAGCACTTCCAGAGTAAAGGCATTAGTGTGTGTGAGAGTGTGTGTGTGTGTGTGTGTGTTGGGAGTCGGGGGGGGGGGGGGGGGGGGGGGGGGGGGGGGGGGGTGAGACGACAAGATGAGACGTCTCTGATCTCACTAACTTCTCACGATTCCATACTTGATTAGAATCACCGTTAATGAAGTCGTGTGTATTTAAACGCAGAAATGTAAAGCGATCGCTTGTGACATGACATCATTTCTCTTCGTTTTGATGGTTGTGTTGCCTGCGTTTCAGGCATTCCATTAGAGGTGTGTGTGTGTGTGTGTGTGTGTGTGTGTGTGTGTGTGTGAGAGAGAAGGATCATGCAGGAGAAGATGAATAAAAACAGAGCAGAGTAAGAGCAGGTTCTCCTGAGCACTGAGGCTCTGCTTACAGAAATGATGTTTTCTATTTGTTTGTCAGCTGAAGGAGATCCTGAGCTGTAATGACTGAAGAACAGGGGAAAGAAAGAGAGAGAGAGAATAAGTGAGTCCTCCAGCACTCGTTCCTCACACACTGTACTCAGGTCAGTGTCTCACACGGTATTCTGAAGTTACACTACACTGAGGCACTGAGTATCACGGCTCTGGGATCAGGTCTGATCACACATCTAATTCTCCGTCACGTGTGTGAGAGAGCGAGTGGGTTTACACTGCCATCAGAGGGACAAAGGTTTCACAGGAGCTCTCAAACTCGTCTCCACAAAACACTACACGGATCATCTGCAGATACGTTACTGTACCAGCACTTATCTCTGAACACTAGTGGCTGAAGTTCAGGACACACACACACACACACACAACAAGGCAGAACTCTGTCTCTCCACTCTATTTCGTGTGTGTGTGTGTGTGTGTGTGTGTGTGTGTGTGTGTGTTGCAGCTCGGCAGTAATTTGTTTTTGGACTGCACTGAAAACAACAGAAATTTCACTGCTAATTGAAATGTAGCTGCTGCTCATCAACTCGATTTGCAGAGTAAAATTCGAAGCTGAAGCTCCACAGGAACAGCATCAGGCTTCAGACCAGAACATCTTCCTAAATCTGTTCTCCTGTAACTTCACACACTGCAGACAAAAGTAGTTCAGCTTCTTTTACTCTTTACCTGAATCACTACGCCATCAGACTCTTGGCTCCTGTAACAGTGAAGGAATAGCAGATAAAATCTCTCTCACTCACACACACACACACACACACACACACACACACACACACACACACACACACACACACACACACACAGTGGAGAGAGATTAGAGACCTATCAGATTAAAGCAGCTGTCAGTCACACATACAGGAACAGTACAGTGAGGTGTGTGTGTGTGTGTGTGTGTGTAAGAAAGGATTTATTGGAGATTTATGAGACATTGGTGTCGTTAGTTAAATGAAGTCACTGCTCTCCTTTACTGCACTTCTGCCGTGACGTAACGGTGGGACTTTGTCATTGTAGTGTAGAATCATGTCATAATGTGTGTGTGCGTGCGTGTGTGTGTGAGTGTGTGTTTGGTGTGTGTCTTTGCAGTATCCGCTAGCTAATGCAGCCCCAGTGTATCGGTGTTGAACCTGTCAGATACCTGTGTTAGATAAAAATTTACTCTGTACTGAATAATGTGAAAGTAAAACTATGCCATATACTCAACCAATGCCTCCACTCGTCTGTCTGTCTGTCTGTCTGGTGAAGTGCACATGAACACAATTTGTAACACATCTGCTGCACATGTGGAAGAGTATGATGTTGGTAAAAGTGTTTCCCTGTGCAGCAGATCAGACGTGTGGTGTTCAGTGTAGTGATTCTGAGTCTAAGTGCGGTTAAACAGAAGCAGCATTAGGACGAGTTCAGACTCCATGTTGAGTTCTTTTATAGTGAGATATCATCTGTTCTGTCTTTAGTGTGAAACTGAAAAGATCACCATGTGTAGAGTTCAACCTGGAATTACACTCCTCACTGTTTATAACTCTCTCAGTCTGCAGCACCAAATTTCCACTTCAATTCACTTTAATGTCTGTGGTGTTTCTCATAGTGGACGTTGTCTCCCAGCAACTTCACACAGAAAAAGTTATAACGTATAAAAGAGTGTAGAAGTTTAGTATCTGTTAATTATAAGTTTATCTCTGATGAGTGATCCAGCAGTGACTGTGGTGAAGGAAAAACACTGAGACTTTGAGGAAGATACCTTGAGAGGAACCGAACTTAGAACAGGACCCATCCTCATCCTCAACACTGCAGAACTGTTCACACAAACCGTGGTCCTGAGCACATTGTAGAGGACTGTAGATATTAGAGTCCAAATTCATCCTCAAAGTAAGAGTGAGGAGACGACATCATCCAAATATCCCAGTTCACCAAACACTCCATATCCATGATCCCTCCAGATCTGCTCCTTTACCTCACAAACACCTACTGACTAAAGACTCCACTAAATAAATGTGTTCAGCCTCGACTTGAACACTGAGACTGTGTCTGAGTCCCGAACACTGATTGGAAGGTTGTTCCATAACTGTGGGGTTTGTAAGAGAAACTTCTGCCCCCTGCTGGAGTCTTCATTATTTGAGGTACCAACAAATAGCCTGCACCTTTTGATCTAAGTAGGTGTGGAGGATCATCCTGGTACAGAAGTTCACTCAGATACTGCAGCGTGTGAGAGCGTTAAGTGCTTTATACATCAATAGTAGTATTTTATAATCAGTGGAAATCCATCAGGAGATAAAACTCGATCATAATCAAAATCTTTATTGATAAATTGTTCAGTTGCTGTTGGTTAAAGATAAAAGTAAAAATATATATGATTTAAATAAATACACAGTAAATATTCAGTGAGAGGGAATTTGTAGCAGCAGTGAAAAGCAGATTATGGTTATTAAAGTTACTGAAGGTTGTGATGTAGCAGAGGTTAGTTATGGAGGTGAAACGTGGCAGAAAAGAAAAAACTGCAAATGAATCAGTTTAATGACTTCCGGCGCGGGTACTGTTTCACACTGTGCACATGCAGATAGAAATGTTTATTTATTTTTAATAGATATTATAAATAATTCGCAGTCGAAGGCGTGTGGTTTAATTTATAGATCTAAACCAGGAACTGTTTCTACACCACTCCGTTTCACTTCACTGTACACCTGGAATAGAACCTTCTAACGGACTGCGCATGCGCGGCACACTGGTTCCTGCTCCACAGGGCGGAAAAGGGAAAAAAAAATGCCGATGTGGAGAAAACCAGAGCGCGCTCCCGAGTCCCCACCTCCCCCACGCGCGTGCCCGTGAGCCCCCGCTCGCAGCTGATTGGCTGGAGATGACATCACTTCGTAACTGCGCTATACTTAGCGCGCTGAGGGGGGATTACGTCATGTTTACTCTGCTGCCTCGAGCAGGTATTAGATCTCCACACTCCAGATCTCCACACTGCACTGAGAGCACGAGCACGAGAGGATCACCTCCACCATCACCTCCACCGAGCTCCTCACCATCATCACACTGCACCGGACCTCCACCGGGGATCTACACACACCACCAAACCTCTCCTGCACCTCTTTAGTGAGTTCCCTTTCTGTCCCTGTGTGTGTGTGTGTGTGTGTGTGTGTGTGTGTAGTTCCCTTTCTGTCCCTGTGTGTGTGTGTGTGTGTGTGTGTGTGTGTGTGTGTTAATAGAACTCACAAAACAGCAACACTGCGGAATTTATATATATTTTGCATTCGTGCATTGTTGTTGTTGTTGTTGTTGTGACCCTGCAGGAGGGTGTGTGTGTGTGTGTGTGTGTGTGTGTGTGTGTGTGTGTGTGTGTGTGCAGCTCCCACCAGCTTGTTTCTTTTTATTTATCTGCCTAAATAACGTAAAATAAATTCTTCAGAAACATGCAAACAACAATCTACTAATATAATAATGCAGATAGTGACGGAGTTTACGTGTGTGTGTGTGTGTGTGTGTGTGTGTGTGTGTGAGGGTAAATGTGTGTGTGTGTGTGTGTTTGTGAGAGAGAGAGGGCAAATACGTGTTTGTGAGTGTGTGTGTGTGTTTGTGTGAGAGAGAGAGGGTAAGTGTGAGTGTGTGTGAGAGATGATGTGTTTGTGTGTGAGAGAGATGATGTGTGTGTGTGTGTGTGTGTGTGTGTGTGTTTGTGAGAGAGAGAGAGGGTAAATAAGTGTGTGTGTGTGTGTTTGTGTGTGTGTGAGTGTGAGAGATGATGTGTTTGTGTGTGTGTGTGTGTGTGTGTGTGTGTGTTTGTGAGAGAGAGAGAGAGGGTAAATAAGTGTGTGTGTGTGTGTGTGTTTGTGTGTGTGTGTGAGTGTGAGAGATGATGTGTTTGTGTGTGTGTGTGTGTGTGAGAGAGAGAGAGAGAGGGTGTGTGTGTGTGTGTGTGTGAGATGTGCTGATTGATCTCTCTCTGGGTTTAGATGATGGTGTTCCAGTCGGATCGAGCACCGCTGTCCTGCATCCTGCCTCAACTCTACCTGGGAGCAGAGAGTGACGTCACTCAGGTCAGTCTCCTCCCCCCTCTCTCTCTCTCCCTTCCCCTCTCCCCCTTCTTCCTCCCCCCTCCCTCCTTCTCTATCTCTTCCTCCCCTTCTTTCTCCCTCTCCCCTCCTTCCTCCCCTCTCTCTCTCTCTCTCTCTCCTCCTCCTCCCTCTCTCTATCCATCCATCTCTCTCTCTCTCTATACATCTGTCTCTCTTTCTCTCTCTCCCTCTTCCTCTCTCCTTATTTCTACCCATTTCCCTGGTGATAGTGGTGGTGATAATGGTGTGTGTGTGTGTGTGTGTGTGTGTGTGTGTGTGTGAACAAGTTCTTCCTCTTCAGTTCAGTTTGTTTCTCTCTCTCACTCTTTTCTGTCGTTCTGCTCGGATTCCCACAGGACTGTTTGTCTGCTCGGGGGATTTCGTACGTGCTCAGTGTGAGCCGTTGTTGCCCTCAGCCCTCCTTCTTGCCCCAGTCTCAGTACCTGCGCATCCCCATCGACGACTCTCTGAGGGACGACCTGCTGCCATGGATCCCTGAGGCCGTGCGCTTCATCGGTGAGCGAACACTACCCACAATGCACTGTGGGAGCATGCTATCATTTATTCAGCGGGGAACTCTGCAGGAACACAGTGTGCTTTAACGTGCTGCTCAGAAGGAGTGCGTGTGTGTGTGCGCGTGCGTGTGTGTGTGCGCGTGCGTGTGTGTGTGCGCGTGCGTGTGTGTGTGCGCGTGTGTGCGCGTGTGTGCGCGTGTGTGCGCGTGTGTGCGCGTGTGTGTGTGCGTGTGTGGTTCTGAGCCGTGTGTTGCTGCCTCAGCATGTTTGCAGTGTATATGGTGAGTGCACTACTGAATGTGTGTGTGTGTGTGTGTGTGTGTGTGTGTGTGTTTGTGTGTTTGTGATGCAGACAGTGCCATGTCTCTGGGCTGCTCGGTCCTCGTGCACTGTGCTGCAGGGATCTCGCGCTCTCCAGCCCTCGCCGTGGCGTACGTCATGTACAGCCGGGGAATGGATCTGGATCACGCATACAGGTAACAGCTTCAGAGCTTCAGAGCTTCAGAGCTTCAGAGCTTCAGAGCTTCAGAGCTTCAGAGCAGTGCTGAAGCTCCAGCAGGAGTGTTCTGTAAAGAGAAGCTCTCTGTGAGAACGCTGAAGTAAATCATAACTGGGTGATGTTTTGATTTGCTGCAGGTTTGTGAAAGAGCGCAGACCCACAATTTCCCCCAACTTTAACTTCCTCGGGCAGCTCCAGCTGTTCCAGCACACACTTCCTCTGCAGAACGCCGACGCTAACGCTCCCACCCAGCCAATCACATCGCCCGTTACACACACGCAGCCGGACGACTGCGGCTCGCAGGACACTAACGATGACGTCCACGTCACGTCCGAAAGGATCCAGAGTTCGAAGGTCCAGCCTGAGTTTACTTTATCTCTCTCTGACAAGCTCAGAACTCTGAGTCTCAGCGTGGACGAGCAGAGACGAACGGGCGACCAGACAGAGACGCACACACTCTCACACACACACACTCCCACGCTACAGAAACCCACACACCTGCACGTCCAGTCGCTCTCGGAAAAGCGCAAAAGCCTCACGCTGTCTCTGATTCCGATTTGCCCAGCTTCAGTTCCTCACACCGACCAGCAGAGGGAGATATTGCTCAGTGTCCCGAGGCACACCAAGCCTTACAGTTCTCCTTCTGTCCACAAGGAGGAGACAAAGGTCCTGGAGAAAGAACCAAACCAGGTGAGCAGAGGAACATTGTCGAAATGCAGCAGGACGCAGAAGCGAAGGAGCGAGAAGAACGGATCTCCTGCAACTCACAGGCTGAGAGAAGAGCAAGCGGAGGTAAAGTCCGGGTCGCAGAGACGAGAACGAGGCAGAAAGACGACACAGTCACGCATACTTAGTGTGTGCAGTTCCACTCCTCACCTGCAGGGGGACACAGTGAGGGAGCTGTCGTGCTGTGCTGTGGAGGCCCTCGAGCTGATGGATGGAGATCAGAGTCCGGTGTCACCTGTCCACCTGACCATCAACAGTCTGCTGGGCTGGGGAGAGCGCATGCTGCTCGGGGTTCTCCTCGGACCTCACATCAAGGTGGGCCACGTCTCGCTGCCCTACAGCTGCTGAACACACACTCCAAGCAGAGAACGAGCCCTGAGGATCTCACACACACACACACACACACACACTCACACACACACACTCTGAACCGAGAACGAGCCCTGAGGATCTCACACACACACACACACACACACACACACTCCAAGCAGAGGAGCCCTGAGGATCTCACACACACATGGACAAGAGACTTCTTTCAATCCTGCTAGAACCTGACGCTGAAGTGTGTGTGTGTGTGTGTGTGTGTGTGTGAGAATGTGTGAGTTTGTGTTTGAGAGAGTGAGTGTGTGTGTGTGTGTGTGTGTGAAGACACGTGTCTGTGATTGATTATTTATTGGATATTGATTGTTATATTTATAAGCAGATATGATGAGGTTGTTTTGCTTCTGCACTCAAACAGTGTTCATTAAAAACTATTTTACTCCTGAGTGTCAGTCTCTCTCTCTCTTTACACACACACACACACACACACACACACACACACAGAGAGAACATTTTACTTTCCCTGAATCTAATCCTGTCACTGTGTGTGTGTGTGTGTGTGTGTGTGTGTGTAATCCTGTACAAAGGGGGAACAGTGTATGATGAACATGGGATTGGTCAAGGCTGAGTAATCTCTCACTACACCCAGGTTACTCACTTCCTGCAAGAGGGGGGACAACTGCAGTAAATAGTTAGCCTGGTTCTTCACCACACACACACACACACACACACACACACACACACACAAATATCCTGTACACTGCAACAAGTCGGTTTGCTGGTTATCTTCTGAAGCTGCTCACAAGAAAAGCTTCTTATTAAAAGTTATTATGTTGGGAAATTGTTGTTCAGACCAGTTTCTGAAGGACAGTTTGGAGTGGCCAAGTATGTCTTCAGACCTGAACCCTTCATGTGTGTAACATCCTGCATCTTCATGATGTCATTATGGAGGAATAAGTGGAGGAGGATCTCAGCAACAACCTGTGCAGCTCTGCTGAATTCCACACAGGAGTAAATCAGTGCTACATAACAGTGGTGCTCACACACAATATTCACACTTTAAACACAGTTATGACATGTTCACTGAGGGTGTACTTACTTTTGATGGCGGTTAATATGAATTATAATAATAATATAATATATAATCAACTACACAATAATGTGTGTATGTTCTTATTTTAGAGGACAGTAAAGTAGTCTTTTTGTGTTGTGGTGTGTGTGTGTGTGTGTGTGCGCGCGCCCCGGTGTTGTGGTGTGTGTGTGTGTGTGTGTGTGCGCGCGCCCCACGGTGTTGTGGGGTGTGTGTGTGTGTGCGCGCGCGCCGGGGTTGTGGTGTGTGTGTGCGCGCGCGCGCCCCGGTGTTGTGGGGTGTGTGTGTGTGTGTGTGTGTGTGCGCGCGCCCCGGTGTTGTGGGGTGTGTGTGTGTGTGTGTGTGCGCGCGCGCTGTTCTCTCTGGAACACATGAGTAATGGCGGTACGCTGTGTGCAGCCCCGGGCCGCGTTGCCTAATATGGAAAGAACGACGTGCGCGAGCAGCACCGCCTCCCCGGAAGTGCACACGTACTTTCACTTTAAATATCCCACCCCACCCCCACCCCCACCCCCACAGCTCCGGCTTCACCCATGCAAACTCTGTTTATTTGTCATTTCGCGTCACTGTGTGTGTGTGTGTGTGTGTGTGTGTGTGTGTGTGTGTGTGTGTGTGTGTGTGTGTGTGTGTGTGTTAACTCCCTATAAAACACAGGAGCTGGTGAACACAAAGATATAAAATCTAATGTACAGTGTATTATGTGTGTGTGTGATTACACACACACATCAGCACAGTGTTATGATCTCACACACACACACACACACACACACACACACACACACACACACTCCTGCGTACTGAGAGCAGAGTGGAGACACTCCCGAGCTGTTCATCAGTAACAGTGGACTGGGTTGCCACATAGACAGGAATCCCTCACTTAGCTCATGCAGAGGCTCATGGGAACCGGCTCACTGTGAGCAGAACGCACGTGTAGACGATGTGTGTGTGTGTGTGTGTGTGTGTGTGTGTGTGTGTGTGTGTGTGTGTGTAAAATGTGTAACACTGTGTACCTGTGATAAAGCAGCGAGGTGTCACCTCAGACCCTGTCAGATCTGAAAATCAAGCATTTCTGGAAACAGAAATCAGATCTCTGTTCCACTGCAGTGTTTACTGAAGACGTCCACACGCTAGGAGCAGTGACCATCAGCTAGGAGCAGTGACCATCAGCTAGGAACAGTGACCATCAGCTAGGAGCAGTGACCATCAGCTAAGAGCAGTGACCATCAGCTAGGAACAGTGACCATCAGCTAGGAACAGTGACCATCAGCTAGGAGCAGTGACCATCAGCTAGGAACAGTGACCATCAGCGACTCAATATGAGTGTGTTAAGAAACGTTCTGAGTGAACGTTCATGATCACTGAGCGCTCCTGTGATGTGAGGAACAGTGACCATTAGCGACTCGATGTCCACATCTTCAACGTCACGAACATGTTGAGAAGACAGCAGTGCTCACGTGAAAGTCTGTTGTTTGTTTGTACGTTACAGCATAGTGAAATTCTTCTCATTTTCCCACGTTAGGAAACTGGGTCAGCCACGATACAGCGCCCCCTAGAGCAGAGAGTGGTGAGGGCTTTGCTCAAGTAGCAGTGTGGTGGTGTTGGGACTCGAACCTCTGACCTTGTGATCAGTAACTTGGAGCTGTAAACATTCAGTTACCACTTCGAAGTTCCGATAAAGAATTTTAAATACGTACATCAGAATATTAATGCTAATTACTCCATACACTGATCAGATACGAGTTACCATAGCAACCAGGCATAATAACAGAATGGCGAATACACAGTCCCAGATGGTCATGTCCACCTGAGGGACACCCCCCAACACTGTCCACCTCCCAGAGTCTCACCAGCTTCATCATCATCATCATCATCATCATCGTCATCATCATCATCACACAGGGAGAATGAAGTCCTGTATTCCTGAGTGTTAGTATGAGTGTGTGATGGAGTGTGTGATGGTGTGTGTGATGGTGCGTGTGATGGAGCGTGTGATGGTGCGTGTGATGGAGTGTGTGATGGTGCGTGTGAAGGTGTGTGTGAAGGTGTGTGTGATGGAGCGTGTGAAGGTGTGTGTGATGGAGCGTGTGAAGGTGCGTGTGACGGAGCGTGTGATGGAGCGTGTGACGGTGCGTGTGATGGTGCGTGTGATGGAGTGTGTGATGGTGCGTGTGAAGGTGTGTGTGAAGGTGTGTGTGATGGTGCGTGTGAAGGTGTGTGTGAAGGTGTGTGTGAAGGTGCGTGTGAAGGTGCGTGTGATGGAGTGTGTGATGGTGCGTGTGAAGGTATGTGTGATGGAGTGTGTGATGGTGTGTGTGATGGTGCGTGTGATGGAGTGTGTGATGGTGCGTGTGAAGGTGTGTGTGAAGGTATGTGTGATGGTGCGTGTGATGGTGTGTGTGATGGAGCGTGTGATGGTGCGTGTGATGGAGTGTGTGATGGTGTGTGTAAAGGTATGTGTGATGGTGCGTGTGATGGAGTGTGTGATGGTGCGTGTGAAGGTGTGTGTGATGGAGCGTGTGAAGGTGCGTGTGATGGAGTGTGTGATGGAGTGTGTGATGGTGCGTGTGATGGTGCGTGTGATGGCGTGTGTGATGGTGCGTGTGAAGGTGCGTGTGAAGGTGTGTGTGAAGGTGTGTGTGATGGAGCGTGTGATGGTGCGTGTGATGGAGTGTGTGATGGTGCGTGTGAAGGTGCGTGTGAAGGTGCGTGTGATGGAGTGTGTGATGGTGTGTGTGAAGGTATGTGTGATGGTGCGTGTGATGGAGTGTGTGATGGTGCGTGTGAAGGTGCGTGTGAAGGTGCGTGTGATGGTGTGTGTGAAGGTGTTTGTGAAGGTGTGTGTGAAGGTGTGTGTGATGGAATGTGTGATGGAGCGTGTGATGGAGCGTGTGATGGAGTGTGTGATGGTGTGTGTGAAGGTGTGTGTGATGGTGTGTGTGATGGAGTGTGGGATGGAGCGTGTGATGGTGCGTGTGATGGAGTGTGTGATGGTGTGTGTGAAGGTGTGTGTGATGGTGTGTGTGATGGAGTGTGGGATGGTGTGTGTTGGGTCAGACTGCAGATACAAGCAGAGTGAACTGGATTCCAGATCTCATACACACCTTCATCTGAGAGTGCTGCTGCTGATGAAGATGAAGAAGATTATGATGACGAGGACCTGTCTGAGAAATCACACACACCATGCTCACAATTACAATGATGATGAAGTACATGATGAAGAAGATGATAACGATGAAAAAGAGGAACCGTCTGAGACACGTCACACACAACACTCACAATGACAACGATTAGGATGATGATAAAGATGGTGAAGAAGAGGAACCGTCTGAGACACATCTCTCACACACACACACACACACACACACACACACACACACTCATGATGATGATGATGATGATGATATGAGGACTATCTAAGACACATCACACACTATGTTCACAAGGCTGCTGATTCTCCATCCGGAGGGTCATGTTGGAGGTGATTATAAGCAATCTGGCAACCGTGAATAGAAAGAACGAAGTTGCCTCTGGACATGAAAAACACACACACACACACACACACACACACATTCCTGAGATCTCCGGAACTTTGATTTCTCTCGGTATTAAACATGGTAGTTGGGTGTGAGCTCCTGTGATCTGTGAAGAACATTGAGCAGGAAGGAAGTTCAGCAGCTCTGCTCGCTCTTCTGCTCTTCTTCCTCACTGTAACTTTAACTCTTTAACTCACTTTTCCTCTCGCCAACTTGGGCAGAAGCTAATCAGGCTAACATCTGAGCAGGCGGCGGGAAGAAGGTAACTCCTCTCTATCATCTTCTCCTTTTATTCATTTATTCATTCAATTATTTAATTATCCAGATCTTCTGGATCTCCTCAGTCTCACTGAGGTCCAGCGCGGGAGCAGGGCTGAGCGCGTGCAGCGAGGCTGAGCTCACATTCAGACATGTTGAGCTCGGAGTGCTAACAGGCTAATCTGAGGAGAATCTGAGGAGAATCTGAGGAGGAGAACTTGGTGGAGCGCTGAAGGAGCTTTCAGCTCGGGCTTTACTCCACATTTCATCGCATTACGGCCATGTTTTTGGACCTGTTTTTGGTCGAGTTACAGGCGAATGGGTTTTAATGGAGTATGTGTGTATTTTTCTTTCTTGTGCAGAAGAATGTCGTCAGAAGATGAGAGATACAAGCTGGTGGTGGTGGGTGGAGGAGGTGTGGGGAAAAGCGCCCTCACCATCCAGTTCATCCAGGTAAATGATGAAGAACACACACACACACAGACATTCCTAACATTCCCAACATTCCCATCTCAGGGTCACAGTCCTCCGTGTGAAGTCCACACTGATCTGATTCTTTTACAGTTTCAGATGTTTCTCCAGGTTCCTCATGTCTGATCTAACAGATATCAGACACCCAGGTGTTTCAGTGTGTTTTATTCTTCTTACAACACAGCAATTTGCCATCGCTCGCAGATCTGCTACAGTTCTGATGGAACGTCAGTGAAGATGTAGGTCATAGCAGCTGGTTCTCTTGCTGCTCTCGCTCTGTTCTCTCTCTACAACGTCAGAAGCACAACGTCTCCTGTCGTGAAAACGTCTTCTGTCCCACAGCTTTACTTCTGAAACCGGAGACTTGGTTCATGTATGTAAATAAACTGCACTTTATAGAAGGTTCACCATGTCAGAGATGTTTATCAATGAGGAGTTTCTCTGTGGAAGAACAGTTGCTATGGAAACGCTAATGATAAGTAATCAACACATCCGGACCAATCCGAATGCAGAACTCAGCTGCTAGGTTGTGGCGCAACTCTTAAAAGATGGTGTGTGTGTGTGTGTGTGTGTGTGTGTGTGTGTGCTCGCTCATGGCTCAGGTAAGACAGGGTGTGTTGAGCTGCTGATGAATCAGGTATGTGGAGGTGTGGAGTCTCCTGAGATCACTGAGCTGTTGTTCTTGGTCTGGAACTGTGTTTGTGTGTGCTGGTGGTGGTTCAGTGTTCAGGAACGCAGATCTTCTCCTAGATTCTTACAGAGTTTCCATCCGCTCGTTCTCCAGCCTGAAACGGATCTGAAGCCGTGAGTTTGAGGAACTAAGATCAGGAAGCAGACATTCAAATCAGACACGGTGTGAATTTTCATGTCATCATCTGCTGTGTACGGCTGCAGTGTGTTCCTGATCTCACAGGGCAGGACTGGGGAAAGTGCACACTTCTTTATTAACCCTCAGAACGTGCTGAAGGTTTCAGAAGATATGATGCAGGATTGAAATGATCTGCAGAACCACTGAGGTTTTACACAATTATGATGATCAACAACAACCATAAACACAACATGAGGGAAAAATTCTCCCTTTCTGTATTTCTCTCTTTTCTCCTCCATCGTTCTCTTCTTCTAGTTTTGTCCTTTTTCATCATTTGTCCTGTTCTACATGTTAATCTGGAAGTTGAGTCACGTCATCAGGACTTCTATCTGGTGAGATCGTGAAATGTTTCACTACAAATCTGAGCAGTTTCTTCAGTCCAGATAGAAGTCCATCTGACATGACTCACCTTCCACAGAACTGCTCCTGGATGACCAAGAACCTTCACAGGCACATGTAAATGTCCTGTCCATGTTCTTAATGTTAATTCAGCTGCTTCTGCTCAGTCACAGAGTCATCAAGTCTCTAAAGATCCATTTTAATCAGTAATGATCCTGGTGTCCTACAGTACTGACACACCTGCCCATTTTACTATCATCACACACACACACACACACACACACTGTGTACAGGATCTCAGTTCTGTGTGTGTGTGTGTGTGAGAGAGAGAGAGAATGCTGTAGAAGGTGTGTTTTGTTGACATGTTCTCTCATGCCTGAGCTCTGCAGTCTGTTGTTGTGAGAGACACAGGGACACACTGATCGCTGTAACGTCTCTTCTTCCTGTCCCACAGTCGTACTTCGTGTCTGACTACGACCCCACCATCGAGGACTCCTACACCAAGATCTGCACCGTGGATGGGAAGGAGACCCGACTAGACAGTACGTCTGTGCTGCTCATGTTCTGAGAGTGTGTGTGTGTGTGTGTGTGTGTGTGTGTGTGTGTGTGTGTGTGAGAATTCAGGTTGACCATTCCTAACACTGAGGTCACGTTTATCTACTAACCTGTAATCAGAGGTTTAGCAGGTTCTCCAGTTGTGATGTCACAGTATGCAAATGAGCAGGAAACGATCCCTAATCATCCGCCTAAACCAATTTACAGAACCTCTACACTAAACTTCCACAGAGTCTTAAAAAGTTTACAATTAAAAAAATCTAAATTTTGGGCCTGTTTTAAATCTTCAAACGGGTTTTAATCTTCTGATGTCCCTGTAACTCCTCTGATGCTCATGGAAACGCTCCTGCAGCACAGGGTTTTATTTTGTTAGATGCTGTGGGATTGTAGATCAATTTTCACTAGTCCAAATATAATTCACTGTACGATGACTACAAATGAGGCCCACATGTAACAGCCAATCAGCTTTTATTAGTGTGAATCTCTTGCATTTCATTTTTCAGCGATGAGGAACTGCAAGTTTAGCGATTATTTGGCTTGAATAAATAAACATAGAGCTCTTTTAAGGTCAGTTTCTACCAACGTGTGTGTGTGTGTGTGTGTGTGTGTGTTTTTGATGCCGTGATACAGATCTTCAATTTCGTTCTTAATGGTCTTAAAGTCGTAAATGTGAAACCTGCAGAAGTGCTGAGGTTAGCCAGCGAAGTGTGTTACTAGTGTTGGCAACTGATAGAAATGAGTTGTCATGGTAACGTTGTATTTTGTATCCTGACAGGTAAATAAATCCGTAAGGATTTGAACAAGCTAAACGGCTAGCTACCTACACTAACGCTAGACATATTAGAGATTAGAGATGGAGATGAAGACGACGTCTCCTAATTTGCATAATTATTAATATTCGTATTAATTTCTGTGTCCATGGGGTTCACATTTCTGCACCTTTTTGTTGTTTGATGACGTTAGCATGTGATTTTAGTGACTATTAAATACGACACATGGTTTATTTTGATGTGTGTGTGTGTGTGTGTGTGTGTGTGTGTGTGTGTTAGTTCTGGACACAGCAGGTCAAGAAGAGTTTGGGGCGATGAGGGAGCAGTACATGCGTTCAGGAGAAGGTTTCCTACTGGTGTTTGCTTTAAATGACAGTGGAAGGTAGGTGTGTGTGTGTGTGTGTGTGTGTGTGTGTGTGTGTGTGTGTGTGTGTGTGTGTGTGTGTGTGTGTGTGTGAGATGTCAGTAGAGCACTGTGGAGCAGTGAGCTCAGGCTGGTGGTGGTGGTGGTGGTGGTGTTCTAAGCCCCTCTCTGTGCTGCAGCTCTGATCTGTTCCCATCGCTCCTTTACAGCTACAACGAAATCCAGAAGTTACACACTCAGATCCTGAGGGTTAAAGATCGAGATGATTTCCCCATGGTGCTCGTAGGCAACAAGTCTGATCTGGAGCAGAACAGAGTGGTAAGTCGAGTGGAGAGTAATAATATGATAAGGAGACTTTATGACCTTAAATAACTTAATCTTTACACTCATAAAGTTCCTGCTTACACATTTATTACTGACTCTGTAGTACAAAGTTCAGAAGATTAACACAGCTGTCTGGTGTCACCCAGACAACGACAGGGTTCTCTTTCAGGTTCCTTCCTTTCTCCTCACCTCCTCTGGGTTGTTTTACAGTATATATCAGTAATGGAGATATTTCTGGAGAGTTTGTGTGTAATATAATGTAATAGACGTGTGGAGGTGTGGACGCCTCAGAGCTACGTCACGCGCCGCAGAGCTACGTCACGCGCCTCAGAGCTATGTCAGAGCTACGTCACGCGCCTCAGAGCTACGTCACGCGCCTCAGAGCTACGTCACGCGCCTCAGAGCTATGTCGGAGCTACGTCACGCGCCTCGGAGCTACGTCACGCGCCTCAGAGCTACCTCAGAGCTACGTCACGCGCCTCAGAGCTACGTCACGCGCCTCAGAGCTACGTCACGCGCCTCAGAGCTACGTCACGCGCCTCAGAGCTACGTCACGCGCCTCAGAGCTACGTCACGCGCCTCAGAGCTACGTCACGCGCCTCAGAGCTACGTCACGCGCCTCAGAGCTACGTCACGCGCCTCAGAGCTACGTCACGCGCCTCAGAGCTACGTCACGCGCCTCAGAGCTACGTCACGCGCCTCAGAGCTACGTCACGCGCCTCAGAGCTACGTCACGCGCCTCAGAGCTACGTCACGCGCCTCAGAGCTACGTCACGCGCCTCAGAGCTACGTCACGCGCCTCAGAGCTACGTCACGCGCCTCAGAGCTACGTCACGCGCCTCAGAGCTACGTCACGCGCCTCAGAGCTACGTCACGCGCCTCAGAGCTACGTCACGCGCCTCAGAGCTACGTCACGCGCCTCAGAGCTACGTCACGCGCCTCAGAGCTACGTCACGCGCCTCAGAGCTACGTCACGCGCCTCAGAGCTACGTCACGCGCCTCAGAGCTACGTCACGCGCCTCAGAGCTACGTCACGCGCCTCAGAGCTACGTCACGCGCCTCAGAGCTACGTCACGCGCCTCAGAGCTATGTCAGAGCTACGTCACACGCCCCTCAGCTATGTCAGAGCTACGTCACGCGCCTCAGAGCTATGTCAGAGCTACGTCACGCGCCTCAGAGCTACGTCACGTGCCGCAGAGCTACGTCACGCGCCTCAGAGCTATGTCAGAGCTACGTCACGTGCCGCAGAGCTACGTCACGCGCCTCAGAGCTATGTCAGAGCTACGTCACACGCCTCAGAGCTACGTCACGCGCCTCAGAGCTACGTCACGCGCCTCAGAGCTACGTCACGCGCCTCAGAGCTATGTCACGCGCCTCAGAGCTATGTCAGAGCTACGTCACGCGCCTCAGAGCTACGTCACGTGCCTCAGAGCTACGTCACGCGCCTCAGAGCTACGTCACGCGCCTCAGAGCTATGTCAGAGCTACGTCACGCGCCTCAGAGCTATGTCAGAGCTACGTCACGCGCCACAGAGCTACGTCACGCTACTTCAGAGCTACGTCACGCTACTTCAGAGCTACGCCGCACGCCTCGGAGCTACGCTGCGCGCCTCGGAGCTACGTCAGAGCTACGTCGCGAGCCGCAGAGCTACGTCAAAGCTACGTCACGCGCCGCAGAGCTTAGGACTAAAGTGCATAAACATAAAGTGCATCGTGTGCAACCTGAAGATCTTCTAATGCTGTGATAATATTGTTGTGATGTTTCTAGGTTTCGAGAGAAGAGGCCATGTCTTTTGCCAAAGAGAACCGGATCCACTATATGGAGTCATCAGCAAAAAACCGCTATAACGTGGACGAGGCTTTTCTGGAGGTGGTGCGAGCAATAAGGTACGATGCATCACAGCCAGAGACGCTTACGGTCACGTGTTTATACTGAGTTGGGCCTGAGATAATTAAACTTTGTCACGTAAAAAAAACTCAATTCAACCACAGCAATAATAATAATAATAATAATAATATATATTAGTGGTGTAACACTACACACAGTTGTGTAGTGTCAGTGTGTGTGTACCAGAAATATGCTTTGTAGTGTTTGGTGAAACACTTTGGTTTGCATACATCTTTAATATAGTAAATATTAAATGTAAAACACACACACACACACACACACACACACACACACTTGAATACACATCTGTTTTAACCACATGTTCCAAATGTAAACTATTTAATTACAACTGTCCATTTATTTAATTATATATTTAATCAATTTAATTTGTGGCAATTTAATTGATTACTCAATTTAATTAATATAATACATTTTTATTGCATACATTTTTATTCTCACCCCCCCCCC
>MU551686.1:11697-18283 GCA_024362625.1 Silurus asotus | reverse complement strand
CCCCAACGCGCGCATGTGCGCGCGCGTGCACACACACACACACAGTATGTGATTTAAAAATCAAGGTACGAACCGAACCATGAATTTTGTGTAGGTTCCACTTGTAATACCCTCAGTTTAGTTCAGTGTAAGTGGAGTCACGCTGTTGATGTTCGAGTGTACAGATGATGTGCAGGGTTTATATAGAACACCACGTCATCAACTTCCTCATGGTTTCTCTCTCTCTTGCGTATAGAAAGTTCCAGGAGACAGAAAGTCCTCCTCAGCTTGCGAATCACTCTGGGAGGAAGCAGAAGAGCAGTGGATGTCCCTGCACCATCCTCTGATCACCTACACCCACTGTCGCCATGGAGACTGAAGCCCCAAATCCCCCTCATACAAAAGTCTGGTGCCTTGTGTGTGTGTGTGTGTGTGTGTGTGTGTGTGTGTTTTGTCAGTCAGGAGTGTGTTATCATGATGGAGCAAAGGTGTTTAAACATATATCTATTTTTCATTCTGCACTTTTTTTTTTTACATTCAGTACATTTTAAAGTATATCTTTTTATTTGATATGATTAGTTTATAGGTTTTAATGTTTGAGTGTGTGTACAGCAGTGTAGTGAGCAACGATGCACAGAGCTATTTAAACTGTGTGTGTGTGTGTGTGTCTTCATGTGTACACACACACACACACAGTGGAGAGATCAGAGCAGCACACTGCAGGTTAGTGCTGTAATACGTGAGCAGGTTGTTATAAACCCACAATAATCAGTGTGTTCCAATCTAAACTGTCATTTTCCTTCGTATCTACAATTCAGGAATAAAATATACGTCGTGAGAAACAAACAGCAGGTGAATGTTCAGTAACTTCATGCTGTGTGTGTGTGTGTCTGTGTGTGTGTGTGTATGAGAAGCCCAAGGTTTCATCAGTTCCTCAGTTACTTCCTGCAGTCCTAAAAAACTTGTACACAGATGTTGGGAGAAGAAACTGAGCGTGTGTGTGTGTGTGTGTGTGTGTGTGTGTGCGTGCGTGCGTGTGCGTAATTCCTTTTTTACTCATTTGAGTATTACACCATTAGAGAGTTCAAAACCAGTATTTATCAATCAGTCCTGCAGCGTTCCCTCCCAGTTCCTCCCATACGTCAGTGTGTGTGTTCCTGATGATCATGATGAGAAGAAGTGGTGTTGAACTGAACGCTCCAGTTACCGTTTACACACCTTTTCATTACGCGACAGTAGTTTAACACTAAACCAGTTTAATGTAGTATTGTACACAGGGTTGGGCTTTTGTGTGTGCGTGTGTGTGTGTGCGTGTGTGTGTGTGTGTGTGTGTGTGTGTGTTTGCAGGTACTTCTTTAATGAATTAATAGAAGTCTTTACTGTTTGTGCTTTAAAGAAAAATAAAAAAACTGTCAGCTGCTGCACTGCTCTTTCCCCAGCAGAGGGCGATGTGTACACACACACACACACACACACACACACACACACACACACACACACACACACACACACACACACACACAGTCACTTCAAACTTTACATCAAGCAACCTGTAGCTCAGAGTTGTGTGTGTGTGTGTGTGTGTGTGTGTGTGTGATTGTTAGTGGTATTAATGCTCCATGCAGTACAGGTCTGTATTATTTCACTCGCTTTACTCAAACTGATCAGTGGCTTCTCTTATAAAAAACATTCACCTTTTTATTTTATACTGAAATCAATGTAAAAACTTTTGTACACAATTAAAGTGGCATTTACTTTAAAACACTGTCATTTCACTCGTTTCTGTGTGTGGTTCTGAATGAGGTGTGGTGTGGTGGTGAATGAGGTGAGGTGTGGTTTGGTGAATGAGGTGAGGTGAGGTGTGGTGGTGAATGAGGTGAGGTGTGGTGGTGAATGAGGTGTGGTGTGGTGGTGAATGAGGTGTGTTGGTGTGGTGGTGAATGAGGTGTGGTGTGAATGAGGTGTGGTGGTGTGGTGAATGAGGTGAGGTGTGGTGAATGAGGTGTGGTGAATGAGGTGAGGTATGGTGGTGAATGAGGTGAGGTGTGGTGAATGAGGTGTGGTGGTGAATGAGGTGTGGTGAATGAGGTGTGGTGAATGAGGTGAGGTGTGGTGGTGAAGGTGGTGTGGTGAATGAGGTGAGGTGTGGTGAATGAGGTGTGGTGGTGAATGAGGTGAGGTGTGGTGAATGAGGTGGTGGTGTGGTGAGTGAGGTGAGGTGTGGTGAATGAGGTGAGGTATGGTGGTGAATGAGGTGTGGTGGTGTGGTGAATGAGGTGAGGTGGTGTGGTGAATGAGGTGCGGTGGTGTGGTGAATGAGGTGTGGTGGTGTGGTGAATGAGGTGTGGTGGTGTGGTGAATGAGGTGTGGTGGTGTGGTGAATGAGGTGAGGTGTGGTGGTAAATGAGGTGTGGTGAATGAGGTGTGGTGGTGTGGTGAATGAGGTGAGGTGTGGTGGTGTGGTAAATGAGGTGAGGTGGTGAATGAGGTGCTGTGGTGAATGAGGTGTGGTGGTGAATGAGGTGCGGTGAATGAGGTGTGGTGGTGTGGTGAATGAGGTGAGGTGAGGTGGTGAATGAGGTGAATGAGGTGAGGTGAGGTGGTGAATGAGGTGCGGTGGTGAATGAGGTGTGGTGAATGAGGTGAGGTGGTGAATGAGGTGTGGTGAATGAGGTGTGGTGAATGAGGTGAGGTGGTGAATGAGGTGTGGTGGTGTGGTGAATGAGGTGAGGTGTGGTGGTGTGGTAAATGAGGTGAGGTGGTGAATGAGGTGCTGTGGTGAATGAGGTGTGGTGGTGAATGAGGTGCGGTGAATGAGGTGTGGTGGTGTGGTGAATGAGGTGAGGTGAGGTGGTGAATGAGGTGCGGTGGTGAATGAGGTGTGGTGAATGAGGTGTGGTGAATGAGGTGCGGTGGTGAATGAGGTGTGGTGGTGTGGTGAATGAGGTGAGGTGAGGTGGTGAATGAGGTGAGGTGGTGAATGAGGTGCGGTGGTGAATGAGTTGTGGTGAATGAGGTGTGGTGGTGAATGAGGTGTGGTGGTGTGGTGAGTGAGGTGAGGTGGTGAATGAGGTGTGGTGGTGAATGAGGTGTGGTGAATGAGGTGTGGTGGTGTGGTGAATGAGGTGTGGTGGTGTGGTGAATGAGATGAGGTGAGGTGGTGAATGAGGTGCGGTGGTGAATGAGGTGAGGTGGTGAATGAGGTGTGGTGAATGAGGTGTGGTGAATGTGGTGTGGTGAATGAGGTGTGGTGGTGTGGTGAATGAGATGAGGTGAGGTGGTGAATGAGGTGTGGTAAATGAGGTGTGGTGAATGAGGTGTGGTAAATGAGGTGTGGTAAATGAGGTGTGGTGATGAAAGACTTTAAAACAGTAAAAATCCTCAGCTTAGTTGTTGTAAAATGAAGAAAGCAGCAGTCTGATGAAAAGCTTTGACTCCACAGCTGTGAGTGCTTCCTCACTGCACTGACCAATAAACTCTGAGCTCTTTCCCTCTCAGCTCACTCTAATTTCCTATTGCACTGCATACTGTCCCTCTCAGCCAATCAGAGCAGGGCAGCAGGAGACGCGACCAATCAGAAAAGCAGCAACAAAGTGGAGCTGACTTTAGCCTAGTGATATAGAGAGAGAGAGAGGGAGAGAGAGAGAGAGAGAGAGAGAGAGAGAGCTTCAGTGTGGAGCTTTATTCTCCTTTAAGTCAACTGGTAACACACACACAAATGTACTTGGATTATTTTGTGAGACACATTTTTTTTTCTTTAGGATTTCAGATGACCGATGTGTAAATAATTTTGTTCTTCAGTAGATCTCTGTGTAGATTTCTGTGTAGATCTCTGTGTAGATTTCTGTGTAGATCTCTGTGTAGATTTCTGTGTAGATCTCTGTGTAGATCTCTGTGTAGATCTCTGTGTAGATTTCTGTGTAGATCTCTGTGTAGATCTCTGAGTAGATCTCCGAGTAGATCTATGAGTAGATCTCTGTGTAGATCTCTGTGTAGATTTCTGTGTAGATCTCTGAGTAGATCTCCGAGTAGATCTATGAGTAGATCTCTGTGTAGATCTCTGTGTAGATCTCTGTGTAGATTTCTGTGTAGATCTCTGAGTAGATCTCTGTGTAGATTTCTGTGTAGATCTCTGAGTAGATCTCCGAGTAGATCTATGAGTAGATCTCTGTTTGGATGATCACATCTCATTGAAATGCTCAGCGTTAGTGTTTGAAGCTCTTATCCAGAGCGACTTACAGTTCTCTCCTTCATGCACATAAGCACAGGGGCCCAGGAGTGGCAGATTGGTGTGACTGAGATTTAAACTTTAATTTACAACATCCATAACCAAAGTTTATTTCCTCAACCACTAAGTTACTGCCTCCCTGTTTCCCCGTGTATTCATTTATATTCATCAATCAGCCATAACACTATGACCTCCTGCCTAATATCTGAAATCGTGTTGGTCTTCTTTTGATGCTAAAACAGTCGTGACCCATCGATCATCACCACCATGAACTTCTTCAGCTGTCTGATCTACAGGAGTTCATCTGTTGGATCGGACCACATGGACCACCTTCGCTCCTCACGTGCATCATTGATCCTCGTCCCCCACAACTCTGTCTCCAGTTCACCACTGTTCCTATCTAACAGCACTTTTGATAGATTCTGACCACTGCAGACAGGAACATCCCACAAGAGCTGCAGATTTGGAGACGCTCTGACCCAGACGTCTAGACGTCACAATTTATTAAACTCGCTCAAATTCCTTACACTCGCCCATTTTACTTTCTAACGTCAACTTTGAGAACAAAATGTTCACCTGCTGCCTAATAAATAAATCCACCCACTAACAGGAGACATGATGAAGATCATCAGTGTTCTTCACTTCATCACTCAGTGTTAGAATGTGATCATGTGATCTCTGAACAGTGTCATCATTTATGTTAACGCAGCTTTAATCCCTCGTCCTCTCACCACCTTCTCTGTCTGTTCTCGCTCCTACAGACAAGAAACAGAAGAGAAGTATAACCTTCTGGCTGGTATAACTGGAGAATCTACAAAAAAAAAAAACGTTTAATAATTGATATTGTAGGCTATGATATATTGTGTGTGTGTGTGTGTGTGTGTGTGTGTGTTTGTGAACATATATACACTGCCTGCCAAAAAAAAAAAAAAAACCTGGATTGAACTAAGCAAAGAGTTCAGAGTCTCCCATTGGATAATTTCTGCATAGATGATTATGTTTCAGCTGAAAACAAGTTATTTAACTGTAACTGATGCAGTGAGCAGCTTCTCATTTCTTGAACAACCATGTCAGAAGGTCCTGTGGTTGTTGAAAAGACGTTCATCTGTTTCAGAAGGGTCAAATTATTGGCATGTATCAAGCGAAGAAAACATCTAAGGTGATCCCTGAAACTACTAAAATTGGGTCTAGTCCTGTCCAACACTTAATTAAAATGTGATCGTGATCAGCGATCGCTTAAACGTTTGGCGAAATCAAATCGTAAGAAACAGTGTGCGTGAAACTCATGGGATTGGGACTAAACATCTGTGAAGTTTTCAGAAAAACACAGATCAGTTAAGCTACTCTGGAAAAAAGGCTTCAGTTTGCTAAGGAGCATAAAGACTGGACTGGAGCAATGGAAGAAGGTCATGTGGTCTGATGAGTCCAGATTGACCCTGTTCCAGAGTGATGGTGCATCAGGGTGGGAAGAGAGGTGGATGAACTGATGTACCCATCATGCCCAGTGCCTGCTGTACGGGCCTGTGGGGGCAGTGCTGTGATCTGGGGATGCTGCAGATGCTCAGGTCTCGGTTCAGTAACGTTACTGTATGTGACCAGAGAACGAGGTTAGTGGACAACGTGAATAGACTGAATGACCAGGTTACCCATCAATGGATTTTTCCTTCCCTGGTGGCACAGGAAGATTCCAAGGTGACAATTCCAGGATTCATCAGACTCAAATCATGAATCACACATGGATTAAACACCACAGAGTCCAGGCCTTAACCCCATTGAGAATCTTCAGGATGTGCTGGAGGAGACTTTGTGCAGCGCTCCGACTGTCCCCTCATCAATACAAGATTTTTTTTACAAATTTAAATGAATAAATATAAAAGAGGTGAAATTAAAACCTTCAACGCAACACACATTTACTCACAACGTCCGTCTTTACTCAGATCCAAAATAAATATAAACTCCACCACAAAATGATTTTTAATTAGTAAACATTTGTTTTTCTGATGCGGCGAGTCTCAAATCAACCGACAAAATCCGCCGTGATTCTTCTTTATTATTAACCCAGTCATTAGGGAGTCACAAGTCAGGTCACTCTTAGTGCCGGTCCCATGTGGAGGTTTGTGTTATGAAGGTTATCCAGCATAAAACATCTGCCAAATCAAATATGCGGGTCACGATTAAGAACTTCATAGCTGATCGGTCGAGGCCCGGGTTACCAACGACCACCACAGATATCGTTAACAACAGGGTACTGGTGGAAATTTGGCTACTGTTGGCTGAAGGAGGAGAAGGAGAGGAGAAAGACGTCTACAGAGACAGCAGGGAAAGGAGAAGTGGAGGAGAGTGGAGGTTCGGGTTGGTACTGTAAATGTTGGTATTATG
>MU551685.1:0-75372 GCA_024362625.1 Silurus asotus | reverse complement strand
TGCAGGGAGATCAGCTAGCATACAGTCCGAGATAATGTTCAGATAATAATCAGCACAGATCACAGGTCAGACTCCTTAAAATGGTTAAAGTGTTTTAAAAACAGTCCATAGATGCATCCATGCATTCACAAGTGCAGGACGATTTTGGAGCGATAAAAGTTGTAAAATTTTAAAAATTCCCTCCCTGAGCAGCGGCAGCCAACAGCGGCAGCGTTCACCCGGAAGTCAGATGACAACAGGAAGCAGGAACTGACGTCACTGAATGCAGCCCCAAACTTAACATTCACACTGAGAAACACAGTCTGTACCACTCCCACTCGTCCCTGCAGTACTATAGGATCACCGAGAGGCACGCCTCTTTACAAAGTTAGACCTCGGAAGTGCCTATAACCTCGTGCGCATCCGGGAAGGGGACGAATGGAAGACTGCCTTCATCACCCCCGCAGGCCACTACGAGTATCGGGTCATGCCGTACGGCCTTTCAATTTCACCGCCCGTGTTTCAAGGCTTCATGAATGAGGTCTTCTGGCTGTTCCCACACCAGTCCGTCATTGTTTACATTGACGACATCCTGGTCTACTCCCGGACACCTCAAGAACACCATGACCATGTGACTGGAGTTCCCATGTAAGCATCACCTACACCTTAAACTCCCTAAGTGCGAGTTCCACCAAACCAAAGTCCAGTTTCGGCCCGGGTTTCGGCTCGGAGAAACGCTCGTGGGTGCCCAGGCAGGACGTCCTTGACCCGGCTCTCCTGGTGGACTTTCACGCTGCTCACCCACTCTGGGGGGGCAGGTGATGTCAGGGAACAGCCTGCCCGCCGTCCCTTGACTCTACACACATGTGTAGTCTATCCCCATCATTCTAAGTACTTTGCTTCCATCACTCTGTAACTCTGACATCCTGTTTACCTTACATACTAACATCGTACATATTCTATAGACACTGAACAGACAAAGGAATGTGTGCAAAGCAGTGTGAGAACCGTCTTAACATTAACAGGAACTCAAACCCAACTATTTAAAAAGGTGCAAACAAAGTGAAAAAAAATACATTTTAATAAAACAAGAAAACACTTGTCATCATGTTTCTTTCTGGAACATCAGTGAATGCTTGCACCTTTTTTACAGTTGCGTTTAAGTCACTTAATTGTCCTCAGTGTGAAAAGATTGATCTTAAAAATCATACAGTCACTGCAGAAAAGTGTGTAAAATATGCAAAAGTTGCTGGAAATTATTTTTTCTGAAGAGCAGTGCTCAGTTTAAAGGGATAGTTTACCCAAAAATAAAAACTCTGTCATTAATTACTCACTTTCATGTCATTCCAAACACATAAAACCTTCGGTTATCTTTGCAACACAAATAAAGGTATTTTTGATGATATTAGAGAGCCTTCTGATGCTCTATAGACAGCAACACAACTGAAATGATCCAGATCGAGGAACAGTAAAAACATTGGATCAACTTCAGTACTGTGATGTTATGAAAACACTTTTTTGTGCAAAGAAAACAAAAATAACAATTTACTCAACTATTCTTCTTCCCTGACTTATGTATTCTGCCATTTTAGAAAGTTTCACTGAGTATGCATACGCTTTCCTCTAGGTGTAAACAACCGTAGATTACGTACCTGCACATGCATTCACCAGGCTATAAACAAGGTCAAACAAGACCTTGAATAAAAGACAAGAATAAAAGATTAAATTGTAATTTTTTTTCCTTTGCACAAAAAAAAAAAGGATTCTCGTAGCGTCTCTAAACTGAAGTTGATCATACTATGTTTCATGGTCTGGATCATTTCAGTTGTGTTTTGTTCTGTGGAGGATCAGATAGCTCTCTGATATAATCAAATACAGTGGTACCTCGACATACGAGTGTCCTAACATATGAGTTTTTTGAGATACGAGCGGTCACTCGGCCGATTTTTTGCTTTGATACGCGAGCAAAAACTTGAGATACAAGCTCGAGACGCCGCTGCAAGATGCCGAATTAAAGCCAGAAAGTGAAGATTGTGAGAAAAATGAAGACAGTGTTGCATTAGAGGGAAAATGAGAGCTGTTTCTTTAAGACTACTGTCTCTGGGTATTGAAGTCCAGAGTAAAATGCATTATGGGTAGTGTAGTGCGGGAAAGAAGTGTGTGTGCTGGATGTTTTTCCTGTGTGTGTTTATATGATTTGTGTTCTGCAGTGCGGTCTGTTAATCCAAGTTTATCCACCTGGGAGTTTATATTATACTGTAACCCTGCAGATCTCTCTTCATAAAAACAACTAAAGTGCTTCTGCATCGGCTGATGTCCATCTCATCATTCCACCAGCATCAACTAATGAGTTGTTACACTGCTGCCGGGAAAAGTGCAAGCAGATCAGTAACAACAAGCAAAGAAGAAAAAGTAAAACATTTAAAGTTTAGAGACACGGAGTGTGCAGGAGTGATTAGTAAAAAAACAGTTTTCCCTCTGCCTCCGCTTATCGCCTCTACCACCCCACCCCCCACCCCGCAAACCCACACACACATACACACACACACACTCTCTCACACACACACACACCCCACCGGCGTTTTCGTTAGCTCAAGTCGTCTCATCTCCAAGGAAAATACACTGAATAAAACCTTATTATATCTTTACATTCTCTTTTGTTATGTTTTTATACAATATTTGTCATTTATAAATACATTTTTCTTATTCAAAAACACGTAACAAAAACAACTGGGGTGCATTTTGGGGGCCGGAACGGATTAATGGCCTTTCAATTAATTTCAATGGGGAAATTCGCTTTGACATACGAGCAAGATTACGGAACGAATTAAACTCGTATGTTGAGGCACCACTGTATATCTTAATTTCTGTTCCAAATATGAACAAAGGTCTTATGGGATTGAAACAATATGAAGGTGGGTAATTATTAACAGAATTATCATTTTGGGGTGAACTAACCCTTTCACTGTTCAAACTTTTGAAGGGGGTTATTTTATTCATTTCTGCTATTTTTTTGTGTCATGGATTATATATATATATATATATAAAACCATCTATGTAAAATATATTACCCAGGGCAGTACAAAATAAAAACTAACATGCATGTTGTATGATCTCTCTAATTGTGTTAAAACTATTCACATTTTTACAGATTTTACAAGGGGTTCCCAAAGTTTTGAAATGCTACTGTAGGTACAAGGAGAGGAGAAGTTCAATTCAATTAATTATTTATTTTTATTTGTATTGCGCTTTTCACAACAGACATCGTCTCAAAGCAGCTTTACACAAATCAACAGTGATGGTGATGGTGTGTATTTATGCCTGATGAGCAGCCGTGAAAACTGTGGAAAGAAAAACTCCCTTAGAGGTTATGAGGAAGAAACCTTGAGAGGAACCAGACTCAAAAGGGGAACCCATCCTCATCTGGGTGACATCAAGAGTTTGAACATAAATCTTTCAACAATACAGAACACTGGAGAGTGAGAACTAACATGATTACTGGAGTCAAGTCAAATCAAGAGGCTTTTATTGTCATTTTTACTATACACAATGGTACACAGTAAAAACGAGACAACGTTCCTCCGGAACACTGGTGCTACACTAAACAATAACATAAAGCTACAACACAACACAAGCTACATAAAGTGCATCGAGTGCAACCGAGTGCAAACTGTGCAGACAAAAAAAAACAGTACAGACAAACAACACAAGACCAAGACAGCGCCGACCAGTAAACCTGCTGTATCACTGGTTATACAGTACTGTAAACTGTAAAAACTCTACCCTGGAGTAAATATATGAACCTAATGTAATGCAAAAATACAGCAGCAGTCAAGATGTGCAGAAGACAGCATTTAAACAGTGTAGTAAAATATAATATAATAATATAATAAAGTCGGAGGTGCAGAAAAAAGCATGTAAACAATATAGTAGTCGAAGATGTAAAAGACGGCATGTAAACAGTAATACAGTGACAGCAGTTAAAGAGTGTAGTACAGTCAAAAATAAATAATAATAAATAGATGATGGTGGTCCCCTGGTGGTCTAGTGGTTAAGACGCAGCGCTCCCACCGCTGCGACCCGGGTTCGATTCCCAGTCAGGGAACCATCCCCAGCCACTCTTAGTGCAGGTCCCAAGCCCGGATAAATTGGGGAGGGTTGCGTTAGGGAGGGCGTAAAAACATGTGCCAAATCAAAGGTGCGGAGGATCCGCTGTGGCGCCCCCTAACAGTTGCACAGTCTGGAAGTGGTGGCCTGAATACTTCGGAACCGTTTCTGTAATGGCAGCAGGGTGAAAAGTGTGTGTGACGGGTGTGTGTGGTCATACACAATGCTGTTTGCTTTGTGGATGCAGCGTGTGGTGTAGATGTGCATAATAGAGGGGAGAGAGCATATCTTAATGTGTCTGATATGCTCGTCATATCTGACGAGCCTTTCAAAGCACTTCATTATGATAGGAGTGAGCGCTACAGGATGATAGTCATTGAGGCAGCATATGGTAGACTTCTTAGGCACGGGAACGATGGTCGTTGTCTTGAAACACGTGGGAACAACGTTGCTGCTCAGGAAGATGTTAAAGATGTCAGTGAAGACATCTGCTAGCTGTTCTGCACATTCCCTGAGAACTCTGCTAGGAATGTTGTCTGGTCCAGCAGACTTCCGTGGGTTAACTCTGCATATTAGGTGTTTGTGACAAATAAAATTTGATTTGATTGATTTGATTTGATAGAGTTTTCCTCACTTCAGCTGTGGTTAGACAGAGCACCTGGTCAGTGGGAGGAGGGATGGTCTTCCTCGCCTTCACATTGTTCTGAATGACTTCTAGGAACTACTAGAAGTCCAGAGTTTTGAGATCTCAGCGTGACGGATTGTAGCGTGCTAAAAGACTGGAGAGATACATGGGAGCATTCTCCAGTCTCCAGTAGTTTGTAGTCGATTCAAAACTGAACAGGAAGCCAGTGTAGGGATGAGAAGATCGGGGTTATGTGATATTTTCTTGACCTAGTAAGAACTCTGGCTGCCGCATTCTGAACTAACTGAAGCTTGTTTATTAATGATGCAGGACCTCCACCTAGTAATGCATTATAGTAGTCTATTCTGGAGGTCATGAACGCATGGACGAGCATCAGATATAGACAACATGTTTCTTAGCTTAGAAATTCTTACCTTAGAAGCTTTCTAAGGTGAAAGAAGGCTGTTTTTTTAACTTGGTTGATGTGATTTTTAAAAGATAAGTTGCTGTCCAAAATAACTACCAGGTCACTGAACATCCGTCTAAATGCAGGTTGAGATGCTGGAGCTTCAGCGTATTGGTTTTTGAGCCGATGAGCAAAAAAAAAGATGAGTCTTATCAGAATTTAAAAGTAGAAAGTTATGGGTCATCCAATCTCTTATTTCCTAAACACACTCAGTTATCCGGGTTAATTGAGCTGTATCGCCTGGTTTAGATGAAATATATAGCTGAGTATCATCAGCATACCAGTGAAAGCTAATTCCATGCCTTCTAATAATATTTCCTAACGGGAGCATGTATATTGTGAAGAGCAGGGGTCCTAGAACTGAACCTTGTGGCACACCATAATTTACTAGCATTAGCCTGGATAGCTCTCCATTTAAATCTACGAAATGGTAACGATCGGACAGGTAGGATTTAAACCAGCTTAATGCCTGTCCCTGAATGCCGATGTAATTTTGTAAGCGATCTAGGAGAAGATCAGGATCTATAGTGTCAAACGCAGCACTAAGATCTAGTAAAACCAACAGCGAGATGAAGCCTTGCACTGTAAAAAATGAAAAGTTGACTTAACTTAAAATTTCAAGGCAACTTGCTGCACAGCTTTTTGGAGTTTACTCAACTTTGGACCAAAGTTGTTCATTCAACTCAAATCACTGAGTAAAGTCACATATCTCTTTTTTGTTAAGCTAACAGTGTAGTTGTTCACTCAACTCAATTCACTGAGTAAAGTCAGCTAACACAGTTTTTCTAGTTAAAATTACTTGTAATTATTTTCCAGTGTGTCCCAATAAATTATGTTATATGAATATTTTTCTATGAGTTTTCTGGACAAACATGTTTTGTTAGCATTTACACAATGTTAAAAAATAAAACTATAAATGCAGACTTTAGGTTTTGTTTGTTTATTATCTCAAAATACAAAGAAGGTCACACAATAGCCATACCTCCTAGAAAAAAAATAAAGTCAAAATAAAAATCCTAGAAAAATGTCAATCAATAAAAAAACAATCTGAAGATAATTGAAGATTAACATTTTAACATCTCAGTTTAACAATTTATTTTATTAATTAACATTTTAACATTAAGATGCTAATATTTGTTGGAATCAAAAGATGCTCACACCAAAATGTCAACATTCCCAGTAAGAGTTTACTTTTCACGGACTGTACCTTTGCAGAGCAGTAAGCCCCGTTTTCATAACACCAAAAAACTAACATTTTTAAATCATTTTTAAACACAGTTCAACAATTCACAGTTCAACAACGTTCACAGGAAGAGCTTAGTTTTTAAAGACTGTTCCCTTGCAGAGCATCGAGTGCCTATTTCCATGAACACCTTCTCAATTACCTCAAAAGTACAGGGAGTGCAGAATTATTAGGCAAGTTGTATTTTTGAGGATTAATTTTATTTGAGGATTTAATTTGAACAACAACCATGTTCTCAATGAACACAAAAAACTCACTAATATCAACGCTGAATATTTTTGGAAGTAGTTTTTAGTTTTAGCTATTTTAGGGGGATATCTGTGTGTGCAGGTGACTATTACTGTGCATAATTATTAGGCAACTTAACAAAAAACAAATTTATACCCATTTCAATTATTTATTTTTACCAGTGAAACCAATATAACATCTCAACATTCACAAATATACATTTCTGACATTCAAAAACCAAACAAAAACAAATCAGTGACCAATATAGCCACCTTTCTTTGCAAGGACACTCAAAAGCCTGCCATCCATGGATTCTGTCGGTGTTTTGATCTGTTCACCATCAACATTGCGTGCAGCAGCAACCACAGCCTCCCAGACACTGTTCAGAGAGGTGTACTGTTTTCCCTCCTTGTAAATCGCACATTTGATGATGGACCACAGGTTCTCAATGGGGTTCAGATCAGGTGAACAAGGAGGCCATATCATTAGATTTTCTTCTTTTATACCCTTTCTTGCCAGCCACGCTGTGGAGTACTTGGATGTGTGTGATGGAGCATTGTCCTGCATGAAAATCATGTTTTTCTTGAAGGATGCAGACTTCTTCCTGTACCACTGCTTGAAGAAGGTGTCTTCCAGAAACTGGCAGTAGGACTGGGAGTTTAGCTTGACTCCATCCTCAACCCGAAAAGGCCCCACAAGCTCATCTTTGATGATACCAGCCCAAACCAGTACTCCACCTCCACCTTGCTGGCGTCTGAGTCGGACTGGAGCTCTCTGCCCTTTACCAATCCAGCCACGGGCCCATCCATCTGGCCCATCAAGACTCACTCTCATTTCATCAGTCCATAAAACCTTAGAAAAATCAGTCTTGAGATATTTCTTGGCCCAGTCTTGACGTTTCAGCTTGTGTGTCTTGTTCAGTGGTGGTCGACTTTCTGCCTTTCTTACCTTGGCCATGTCTCTGAGTATTGCACACCTTGTGCTTTTGGGCACTCCAGTGATGTTGCAGCTCTGAAATATGGCCAAACTGGTGGCAAGTGGCATCTTGGCAGCTGCACGCTTGACTTTTCTCAGTTCACGGGCAGTTATTTTGCGCCTTGGTTTTTCCACACGCTTCTTGTGACCCTGTTGACTATTTTGAATGAAACGCTTGATTGTTTGATGATCACGCTTCAGAAGCTTGGCTATTTTAAGACTGCTGCATCCCTCTGCAATATATCTCACTATTTTTGACTTTTCTGAGCCTGTCAAGTTCTTCTTTTGACCCATTTTGCCAAAGGAAAGGAAGTTGCCTAATAATTATGCACACCTGATATAGGGTGTTGATGTCATTAGACCACACCCCTTCTCATTACAGAGATGCACATCACCTAATATGCTTAATTGGTAGTAGGCTTTCCAGCCTATACAGCTTGGAGTAAGACAACATGCATAACGAGGATGATGTGGTCAAAATACTCATTTGCCTAATAATTCTGCACTCCCTGTATATTTGAGTTCTTTTGGGTATTCTTGTAAGATGTGATTTGACTGCACTTCGGGTTTTTTGAGATGCAAATACAGTTGCCATAAAAACAATTCCAATTTACTCGTCCTCCATGTCGCAGTCTTGTGTGTTTTAGAAGTTGTTCTTGAGAAGAGTGGGCAAATATTACATTGCATGCTGAGCTCTGAAACCAGAAACCCCAGTAAAAAAGCTGTATATGTGTTTGTGCCTATTGCTGACCAATGTACACTGGCGATCAAAATTAGAGAACAATGTATAAACAATTGAACAATTCTGAAATAATGTGATCTTCACTGCTCAGCAGTTGAAGGAGTTTTTGTCCTGTTTATTCCATGCTACCAGAACCCCTTTTCCACAAAATAACTAAGGCATTTCCTAAATACATTATTTTGCAGAAAACACACTGATGAAAATTAGAGAACACTTTCAGATTCCTCCCAGTTATTGGTGTTAATCTGGTACCTGGTGATAATTTCCTTGATTATCTGTAAACCCCTATATAACTGGCAGCCTAACTTCCAGTTTCGCTGACTCTGCACGATGGTGGGCCGTTCTAAAGTGACTGAAAGCCCCCAGCAGCAGGTTGTCCAGATGAAGGACAGAGGGACGACCCTATCAGCCATAGCAAGACAAGCTGGTCGTTCCAAATCTGTGATTTCAAGAATATTAAATCTTTACAACATCACAAACTCATTCAAGTCCACCAAGAAGGCGGGTCGTCCACAAAAGACAAATACAAGAGAGGACAGGATCCTGTGGATCCTGTGGATCCTGTGAAAACATTGAAATAATGACATGGCCTGCACAGAGTCCTGATCTCAACCCAATAGAGAACCTCTGGAAAATCCATAGTGACAAAGTTATGGCCAAGAAACCCACTACAGTCACTGAATGTTGTTACCTTTGGAAAATGTTGTTGTAAACTTTTTTCCATGCAACAGTCATTGTTGTTCTCTAATTATGATCAGTGTGTTTTCTGCAAAATAATGTGTGTGTTTTTTTTTTAAATGCCTTAGTTATTTTGTGGAAAAGGGGTTCTGGTAGCTTCGAATAAACAGGACAAAAACTCCTTCAACTGCTGAGCAGTGAAGATCACATTATTTCAGAATTGTTCAATTGTTTATAAATTGTTCTCTAATTTTGATTGCCAGTGTATGTTATGCTATGGTGTACAGGCAAATATGTACAACAACAAAACAAATATCTACAAAAAATATTTATAAAGAAATATCTATAAAATATTGCCAGTATATGGGTCAAAACACTACACTGGTCTAGGTCTGTTGGTAACATGAAAAATTAATCAGCATCACAAACACCAGTATTATTTTTTCTTTTTTTAAATCCATCATGTAAATTCATAAATAATAAAAGTTGCATAAAAATACTGGGGTTCTTGTGATAAAGATTTCTTGTTCATGTTCCCAAAAGGCCTAGACCAGTATTGCATTTTGACCTATTCCTTAGTGCTGCTTACGACTTAAGACTTGTGTTTAATGCTGAAGTGAAATTAGTTTTCTGCGCTTCGTCACCACGATCAGGCCTTTCGGTGGAACAGCTGCAGCTCTTAACAGTAATCTAAAATGTTAAATATCTAGCTGGATGGCGTGTTGTTGCATCATGGGCAAGGGGCAAAAATGTATCGCAATTTGTATCATGCCCATTGTAAAAGAAGAGTTTTAAGCGCAGTACACAGAGTCTTATATTATTATCAATGCCAAACACGACAGCGTTACGACAAAAGACAAACACATTAAATACAAGACATTTGTAGGGATCCATTGATTTAAAACACACAATTGTGTTTTATACTGGCATTAAAAACTCTAACAAGAGTATGTATTTGCATGTCGCCATGTTTTACAAACATTTCAACAATATGATGTATTAAATGAATAATGTAATAAAATGAATAAAGACACTTACTTTAATAAACAATGAAGTTTGGGTTGATTAGTTCGTCATGATCTCCTGCTCCCAAATTTTTTCCGATAACTGTGGTAAATAAAGCCATTGCAAACCATGAAGTGAGATTTGCAAGATATAAAACTGGGATTGCGACATATTTTCACCTTGATAAGAACGTTCATGCAGAGCCAGCGCCAGACCATAACTAACTAATCAGCAAAAATAACTTGCAAAAACAAGGCATAAAAAACCAATACAGTGAACATGCGTGCAGGGTGCTGTTTTAATTTTCTTGATTAGGTTGATCGATCCCGAGATCATCCACGGCCTGTAGATTTGAAAATTCCGCCTCGGCTCCATTAGCCCCAGTTTCCGAGTTAGTGCTAACAGGTGTTTCCGTGATGTCAGATGGAATAAGCGGTGCTGGCTGAGAGGCTGAGTGATAGGAGTACATTCTAAACCTGAAGAAGGTCTTGCAGAAGTAAAACCGACGAGCCATTTTCTAATATCTAATATATTAAATGAATTAAAAACTGTAACGCAGCACAACAACCTCTTTGGGTTTGCCCCCCTTAATGCCGGCACTGCGTTCATGCAAACTTGCTTTAAAATAATAAGCTTGATCAGTGACACTACATTTCTTAGTTATGACTTTCAAAACCAGGTCAAAAACAAATCAAATCAAATCAAATTTTATTTGTCACATACACATACATACAGGGTACGACATGCAGTGAAATGCTTTTGACGACGGTCCGGCATGAGGGAATAAAATAGGGTAAAAAAGAGAATAAAAATATAAATATAATAACAAAATTTTGAGAAAAATAAAAGAATAAAAGAAGGCAGATAAATAAAGATAAAAAGATATATATATATATACACACACATAGACTGAGAATGAACACAGAAAAATGTACACAGAAAATGTTTATGGCCTAGACATGGTTTTGATTGTCCATGATTGTCCGTGTGCAGTAAGGTGTGGTGTAAAGTGTCCGTGTGCAGTAAGGTGTGGTGTAAAGTGTCCTTGTGTGGGATGGTGTGGTATAAAAAAAGAAAATATGAAAATGAAATGTAAAGTAAAGTGCACTGTGCTGTGCAGGTCCAGTGTATAATTTGCCGTAGCACGAAAAGTGTGGTTGTGCAGGGGAAAAATGGTGATGATGGAGAGAGTGGACCAGTTTTTAGATCCTGGGTGTTTCCTGGTTTAAACTCCGAATGGCCTGCGGGAAGAAGCTCCTCCTCATTCTCTCTGTGTTCGCCTTCAGGGAGCGGAAGCGTTTCCCCGAACGCAACAGAGAAAAGAGTCCATTGTTGGGATGGCTGAGGTCCTTCACAATTTTCCTGGCTCTGGTCCTGCACCGCGTGCTGTAGATGTCCTGCAGGTCAGGGAGCTCGGTGTGGATGGTACGTTCAGCTGAACGCACCACCCTCTGGAGGGCTCGTCTGTCCTGCATGGTGCTGTTCCCGAACCAGGAAGTGATGCTACCCTTCAGAACGCTCTCGATGGTGCAGGTGTAAAAAGTCTTAAGCACCTGAGAGGGTAGTTTAAAGTCTCTTAAGCGTCTCTGATGGTACAGACGCTGCCAGGCTTCTTCACCAGGGTGTTAATGTGACAGGACCAAGACAGGTCCTGTGTGATGTGAACACCCAGGTACCGGAAACTGTCCACTCTTTCCACTGGAGTCCCGCAGATGTTTAGCGGTTGGTATGACCGCTCACGCTTCGTGCTGAAGTCCACGATCAGCTCCTTAGTCCTGCTGACGTTCAGGAGAAGGTTGTTCTCCTGGCACCATCTCTCCAGGTTATTAACTTCCTGTAGGTAGGCCGTCTCGTCGTTGTTGGAGATCAGGCCCACCACAACGGTGTCGTCAGCAAACTTGATGATGGTTGTGGAGTTGGAAGTGGCCACACAGTCGTGTGTGTACAGTGAGTACAGCAGGGGGCTCAGAACACAACCCTGGGGAGCTCCAGTGCTGAGGGTGAGGGTGGATGAGGTGTGTTTTCCCACCCGTACAGTTTGTGGTCTGTCTGTCAGAAAGTTTGAGATCCATTGACACAGCGGCAGGCTGAGTCCCAGGACCTCCAACTTAAAGGTGAGTGTGGAGGGAATTATGGTGTTGAACAATTGTACATTTTATTGGCATTTAAAACTCTAACTAACATTTGATACATTTGCATGTTGCAAACAATGTTTAATGCTTACACTGATGTTTCACAAACATTACAAACATTTCAACATTATAAAAAAATATAATTAAAGATGCTTACTTTAAACACTGATGTTTGAAGAGTTGATGAAGCTGTTCTGAAGCTTGACTGATGATCAAAATGGCGCTATCATTCCATGTTCACTCCAACGTCTGCACGTTATAGCGCGCATGCGCCAACCACCAAGCCGGCTTGTGTGCTTGTAAACTTATATGTGCATATCCAGTCAACGTTTCAAATTAAGTTGGTCAGACAATTTTTAAACCAACTAATTTCCACTTAAGTCAACTTTTTTGAGTTTTATTGTCCAGTTAAATAATAGATATAAGTTATTCAAACTTTTCAAAAGTTGGATTTTTTACAGTGTGGTCTGAAGCTAAAAACAGGTCATTAGTGATTTTTAACTAGAGCAGTTTCTGTGCTATGATGGAGCCTGAAACCTGACTGAAACTCTTCAAAGATATGTTTCTCTTGTAAGTGGGAACAGAACTGGGCAGCGACAATCTTTTCTAAAATATTAGACATAAATAGGAGATTTGAAATTGGTCTGTAATTCAAAAGCGTGTTTGGATCCAGATTAGTTTCCTAATAAGGGGCTTAATAACTGCTAACGAGGGATTCAGTGAACGTGACTATTATATATATATATGCAGTGGTATGTATATATATATATATGGAGTATATACAGTGAATAAATATAAAGGCTATTTCAGTGTAGAGATGCGTGGACATTCAGGAGTACAGTGAATAAATATGAAGGCGTACAGTAATTAAGAAAAATGTGCAGAAATGAGAGATTACAGATCACAAGATTATGGCATTAAGAAGTAGCAAGCTGAATAAACAGTCTACTATACATAAAATTCATTTGTGTATACAATGTGTGTATATATATAAATATATATATATATACACACACACAAATGAATGAAATGTTGGGCAGAATGTACAGTAATGATAAAGATACATACAGATATAAAAAAGTGCAGATGTACAGAGGAGTGAAAAAGATATAATATGCAGTACATGTATTGTACAGAGGTTATATTCAGTGTTTTGTTTGTTTGTTTTGTAGTGATTTAGCGGTGTAGTGTAGAGTATAGTAATGTGATGGTGAAAGGAAAAAGGTTGTCCCTGAACCTGCTGGTTCTGGTGCGTAAATTCCTGTAGCTCCTTCGTGATGGAAGGAGGTTAAACAGTTTATGACTGGGATGTGAAAAGTCCTCGGTCTTTGTGGCGTTAAGGGACAGGTTGTTGGTGGCACACCATGCTGCCAGATCATGGATCTCTTTCCTGTAGGCCGATTCGTCGTTGTTTTCGATCTGGCCGACCACAGTGGTGTCATCTGCATACTTGATAAAGATGTTGGAGTTATACAGAGGAAACAATCGTGGGTGAACAGGGAGTAGAGCAGTGGGCTCAGAACACAGCCCTGCGGTATGCCAGTGTTCAGAATGAGGGTTGAGGATACCTCGTTTCCCAACCTGACAGATTGAGGTCTGTTGGTGAGAAAGTCCAGAATCCATCTACAAGTGGAGGTGCAGATACCCAGTTCACTAAGCTTAGTGATCAGTACAGTGGGGAGGACTGTATTGAACGCAGAGCTAAAGTTTGGATGAACAGCATTCTGATGTACTTGTTGCTTTTGTCCAGGTGGGTGAGAGCAGAACATATATTATATATATACAAATATAGTGAGAAGTTAATAATATTCAGAAGAGGCTCACCAGCTGTATATAACACTTCCTTTAGTAGTTTAGTTGGAATGGGATCTAACTGATATGTTGTTGATTTAGCTTTGGCAATAACATCATACAGCTCTTCCTGTCCTGTCCATGTAAAACAGTGTAGATGTGGAGTTGTAGGTGAGATTGGATCAGGAGATGCTGTCAGAGGTTGGACCTCCACAATTATTTTTAGTGAAGAAAATCATAAAGTCGTCACTACTAAACTGTGATGGAACACAATTTTCAGATCCCTGATTTGTAGTTAGTTTAGCTACAGTACTAAAAAGGAACCTGGGATTGTTTTTGTTGTTTTCTATAAGTTTGCTCAGATGTTCAGCTCTAGCAGCTTTTAGCGTCTGTCTGTAGCTGAGCATACTGTCTTTATACGCAATTCTAAATACCTCCAATTTAGTTTTCCTCCATTTTCTCTCCAGATTACGTGTTTTTCTCTTGAGGGCATGCGTATGACTATTATACCAAGGTGCAGGTGCTTGTTCTCTAACCTTTTTTAACCGGATGTTGGTAACGGTGTCTAATATGCTAGTGAGGATAAGGTCTATGTTGTTAGTTATTTCATCAAGATTATTAGTAGTTATGGGTTCAGTGTGAAATTGAGATAAATCAGGCAGGTTATTTATGCATCTGTCCTTAGTGGTTGGAACAAAAGTCCTACCAGGTCGATAACGTGGTGCAACACGGCTAATCTGCTCTACCGGTAGTGTGTACAGTATGAGGTAATGGTCTGTGATGTCATCACTCTGAGGTAAGATATCTATATCAGTGACGTCTGCTCCGTGGGATATTATTAAGTCTAATGTGTGAATAAAACAACGAGTTGGTCTGGTGAAGTTTTGTTTAACCCCAAAAGAGTTTAATACTCTAGATGATGGAGCTCCCCTTAAGACCAAAATGATCAGGGAGAATAAATGAGCACAGTGGTATAATGATCATACACGCACCTTAAAACAGACCACTCGAAAATTAGAATGTAAATGGTGTCAAACAAAATTAACAGTATTTTAAACAGCATGGAAGGAGAGCCTCCTAAATTATAGAAAATCTCTTAGTGCTGCTGATCAGCATATTTCTCCTCCCTCATAGAAAATAACAAGCATAATCCTAGATTTTTATTCTGAACTGCAGCAAAATGAACAGGGAATAAAAGCACTGCATTCACATGCACACCATCAATAGGTAGTGATGATTTCATGAACTTTTTTAATAATAAAATTGAAAACATCAGGCAAGAAATCCAGAGAATTAAAATAAATCCACATTATTTTACAAGTAACCCTGTAGACAGCAGTGTAAAGTGTAACCTGTTATTGGCCTCTGATCAGGGTTTTGTTTCCTTACTTGTTTTGCTCGACCTCAGTGCAGCTTTTGACACCATTGATCACACTATACTGCTTGCTAGACTTGAGAACGTTGTTGGAATAAAGGGAACAGCTCTCTCTTGGCTCAGGTCTTATTTGACTGATCGCTATCAGTTTGTGGATGTAAATGGTGAGTTCTCCACACTCTATGAGGTAAAGTTTGGTGTTCCTCAAGGATCTGTCTTAGGCCCACTGCTTTTCTCTTTATATCTGCTGCCTCTTGGTGAAATCATTCATAAACATGGGATTCGCTTCCATTGCTACGCTGATGACACACAGCTGTATATTTCAGCAAAGCCAGATGAGAGAGATCAACTAAACAGTGTTGAGGAGTGTGTAAAGGACATTAGACAGTGGATGCTTAATAACTTTCTTCTGCTCAACTCAGATAAGACGGAAGTACTTTTACTAGGACCAAATGCAGCTAGAAGCAAACTTTCGGATTACGTAGCATCTCTGGATGGTGTTTCTGTTTCAGCATGTACGGCTGTCAAAGACCTTGGTGTGATTATTGACCCGAGTCTTTCCTTTGAGTCTCACGTAAATAATATCACCAGGATCGCCTTCTTTCACCTTAGAAATATTGCTAAAATTAGAAATATGATGTCGTTACAGGATGCAGAAAAACTAGTTCATGCTTTTGTTACTTCTAGATTAGACTACTGTAACGCTTTACTGTCTGGGTGTGCGAGTAAGTGCATAAATAAGCTTCAGTTAGTTCAGAATGCAGCAGCAAGAGTCCTCACCAGATCTAGAAAATACGGAGTCCAAACTGCACAGTGACATTAACTTTCATACAACAATAAGGAGACTTAATAATCCATATCCTTCTCTTCCTGTCACCCTCTCTCTCTCTCTCTCTCTCTCTCTCTCTCTCTCTATCTCTCTTTCTCTCTGTCGAGTTAAACTTGCTCCTGAGGCTCCAGTAACAACTGTTCCTGCCCCTCTCCCCTCCGTGGATCTTCCCACTTTGTCCAGGTCTGCCTATGGATAGTGTTCTCTTCGACTGGAGGCGACTCTGTGCAGCTTGGGACGGTCTCTCATCAACAGCTTGGGTGGTTCCATGGAATTTCGGAGTAAGAATGGTACAGCCTGCTACATTGACTCAGGAATACAGTTTCACTTCTGATCATACTCACTGCACACTGCAACATTGTATATCTGCTTCTAATGGACATTTGGTGCAACCCAGATGAGGATGGGTTCCCTCTTGAGTCTGGTTCCTCTCAAGGTTTCTTCCTTATGCCATCTCTGGGAGTTCTGAAGCCAATAAAGTACTTTAGAAAAAAGGATTCAGGTAAAAAGCCTGGGACACATTGAAACAAGTACAAGAGCCTTGGTAGAATGCTCATTTTTACACAATTAATCCTTCCTGCAAGAGAAACAGCAGGTTCCATTTTTTGAGATCAAGTTTTAACTTGTCAATTAAAGAAGCAAAGTTTTCTTTGTAAAGTTTAGGAAAACCCTGTAAGATATTTATCCCTAAGTATTTAAAATTTGATTCAGACGACTGAAATGGATTTTCATTCCCTGAAATTTGGAGGCCCCTACTGTATGGGGAAACAAACACTTTTTGAAAAATGTAATCTATAACCTGAGAATTCTTCAAACTGATTCAAAATCTTTACCACATGTAAAATACCTACAATCGCATCAGAAAGATACAACAACATATCATCAGCATACAAAAACACCCTATGTTCTATGTTTCTACTGCTAATGGCAGTAAAATGCTTCGAGCATCTTAACACTATGGATAGGGGTTTGATGGCTAATGTAAAAAGTAAAGGGCTAAAAGGGCACCCTTGTCCCATACCCCTTGATAGAGGAAAAGACTTTGAACGCACTCCATTTGTAATTATCAATGCCACAGGAGAGAAGTATAATAACTTAACCAGTGAGAAAAAATGTGTTCCAAAGCCAAATCTTTCCAGCACTGAGAATAAATATTTCCACTCAACCTTGTTAAACGCTTTTTCAGCGTCTAGTGAAATAAAAACCTGAGGTATAGGGTCCTGAGAGAGTTTAGATGAGTGGATTACCACCAGCAATCTCCAAATATTTCTAACATAATAACGACCTCTGACAAAACCTGTCAGGTCGCTTGAAATTAAATTCTCTGTTACTGTATCTAAACGTAAAGCAAGGATTTTTGACAAGATTTTAGTATCAGCGTTGAAGAGTGATATTGGCCTGTAAGAATTACATTTTAGGGGATCTTTGCCACAATAGAATTACGTTCGCTTCATTCAAAGTCCTCAAACATATCAAGAAGAAAAGGGGCTCATTTAGTTGCAAATTAGCCATCTGGGCCAGGGTTTTTTTTATTCTGCATTAATGTAATAGCATTTAGAATTTCCTCCAAATATTTTTTCTGTACTGAATCAAGAGTGGGTATATCTATACTGCCCAAAAATCCCAGCATTCCAGAGTTTAATGTAGGGCTTTCAGAAGCATATCAATCTAAAAAGTAGTTCCTAAAGGTTGTATTAATTTCAATGGGATTAACGATTAAATCATCATCACTGTTTTGAATTTGAGGTATAATTTGACAGGCAGCTTTAGATTTTAATTGGTAGGCTAAAAGTCGACCTGCCTTTTCCCCATGTTCATATATATGAACCCTCTGGCACGTAATATGCACCATTCAGTTTTATTTGTTGAGAGCAGGTTATACTGAACTTGAAGGTTCAACCTTTCAATATAAAGTTCTGGTGAGGGAGACACAGAATAGAGGCAGTCCAGTCTTTTAATAGAGTCAATTAAATTGTCCAATTTTTGTTTACGCTTTTTATTTAGAGTTGAAGTATATGAGATTATTTCCCCCCTTATGACTACTTTCAGTGTTTCCCACAATGTAGATGCTGATATAGATTCTGATCTGTTATGCAGTAAGAAGTTATCCATGGCCGTAGTTACGAATGTACAGAATTCAGGGTCTGATAACAAGGACGTATTCCGTCTCCACAAAGGCCGTTCATTGTACCTCAGATTGCAAATGAGATCTAAATGCACAGGAGCATGATCTGATTCCACAATAGGTAAATAATGGATTTGTTCAACAGAAGGAAGGAGAGATTTATCTATAAAGAAGTAATCGATTCTTGAATAGGAGTGGTGTACTTGCGAGAAATAGGAATATGCTTTGCTGCGTGGAAACAGAAATCGCCACGAATCAACGGCTCCCACTTGATCAAAAAATGTGGATAAGGCTTGGGCCATCTTAGAACGAGATAATAACCTGGGGTTGGAACGATCGAGGGGTGGATCCATAACAGTATTCATGTCACCACCAAATATCATGAGATGGGAGTTAAGATCCGGCAGAGTAGAAACAAGCTTATTAATAAAACTTACATCATCCCAGTTGGGGGCATATACGTTAACTAATAAAACAGGAACATGATACAAACTCCCAGAGACTATACCATATCTACCCCGAGGATCCATAATAGAAGCAGAGACCGTAAATTTAACGTTTTTGTGTATCAAAATGGCAGTGCCCCCTGCTTTAGAGTCAAAATTAGACTGAAAAATCTGTCCCACCCATGATTTCCTGAGTCCAAACTGATTGCTAATACGTAGGTGTGTTTCCTGTAGGAATATTATTTCAGATTTAAATTTTCTTAATTATGCCAAAATCCTGCCCCTTGTGGTTGGGCCATTTAGGCCTTTTACATTCCAGCTAACAAATCTAACTTTTGACCCCCCAGGAAATGTAGCTAATTCGGCCTTATTAGCCAAGTGCAAATATAAATGTAAACAGGCAATAACAGCACAGGGATGCAATCAGCAATACAAGTTTCCTCACCGCTAAGAACTTCTGAAGACATAACATAAAAAAAACTTCTTGTAATAAACAAAACGCAAAACCAAACCTCCCATAATACTCCCTAAGCTTGTTTTCCCAACTGAAACAAGCCGCAGTAACCTGTTTAATTCACATGGCTTCCAGTTATACATTCTCTTCCAGTCAAACTTCTTGGGAAACCCCAAGACACTAACATATACATGACGTACAGTATAGCATCACTACAAAGAGTCCTGCAGCTTAAACTACAAGGCATTAAACAGAAACAAAAGCAAAAATTCCGTCTCTTCTTGGCGTTTTAAATGACCACATCCCCGAGTGTTGCTGTTATTTACCTTCGCAGACCCTGCAGCCTGTTACAGCCAAAGCCAGCTTTTAATCTTCTGCAAAAAGTTTTAGCAGCCGTAGGTAAATCAAAGGTGTGGGTTTCCTTGGAGATTGTCCTGCACCCGGTTTGGGGTGAAGCGTGCGATGTTCACGCTCAAGTTCAGGAGGACTGTCAAACATGCTCTCCATAGTTTCTTTATGCAACCCAGATCCAAATCTAACAGGGTCTTTTCCATTTTCACTGCCTTCCGGATTGTTAATAATACGGAGGTTAGCCCTTCTGAATCTGTTTTCCGGATCATCAATTTGGTCAAGAAAAGATGAATTTTGCGTTTTCAAGGCTTTAATCGTCGCTTCCGCTGCGACCAGCCTTTCCAAGTTTTCACCAGCTAATACTTCAGTGGATGTGAGTCGATGTTGAAATGAGCTTACTGTCTCCCTCAACGTGTCTCCTCCTTTAAACTGGCCCGTTGTTTTGCCAGTTCGGAGATTGGCTGGCCCATCGACAAATTGTCTTGTGTTGTCTTTAACAGGTAAACCCTTGCTTTTAGCAGTTTCGTTAGACGCCATGATTGCTAACTTGCCCGCTATAGTAGCACCTGAACGTGTTGCTGGTGCAGTACCTTGCTTGTGCTTCAAGTTGCTCATTTCTCTTCCAGAATTAAGCGTAGATCGTATATCTAATGTCGTTACGGTAAAAAAAAAAAAAAAAAAAAAAAGAATACGCTTTAACAGGTTTGAAAGGAGTGTGGTTTGGAAGGTCCTCATCCCCGCTGCCCATCGCCAAAACCAGAAGTCTCGGCTCGTGTCGCTGCTGCAGCATCCAGGGTCCGTGGTGCACCAGTGCCAGAGTGAACGATACCCAGGCGGGAGTTGCGCTGGGCCTGGGCAGAGAAACACGCACAGTTGAGGTGCTGGGATGCGTGAGGTTCAACCTGGGAATTTAGCCTCCATCTCCAACTCCACCGTTTGCAACACCGTTTCGAATGAGTCCTCATCTGTGCTCAAAGGCAGACACACAGCCGGCATAGTGCTTATAATCGCGAACGGATTTAAGATACAGAGATATGATAAAGTAAGAGGCAATTGTAGCCGGTAACACTATAATAGATAAGATACACGGTTATGGACCAGATCGCTAGGTTCGCTAGGGAGGGCAAGGAATAGAGAATGCACCTTAATAATCAGACAGACCAGGAAAATGACTTTTACCAAGATGGTTTTGTTTTTACTTAAAAGGAAAAAGATTTGAATGGGCATAAACATGAAACATAAAACAATGAAATAAAATGACAATGACCCAATAAAACAGTATGATGCAAAACAATGGTTTTCCCTTTCTTTCCTTTTAGAGAAACTTTAAATATGTTGAGCTCCTTTGTAGTTATTTAATCTAATTATATTATGTTTTGTTTCTATTTGTATTATATATATGCTATATTTGTTATTAATTTGTATTTAATTTAATTCAACTTGCTTTCTAATTTCTAATTTTGGAGCTTTGTTTCCTATTACGTTGTTCAATTTCTTTAACCCACAAAGAAAATGTACAATTTCAAATACTCAAAACATTAAATCAAGGAAAATAAAATGTATACATGAAAAATAATGTAAAATTGGTCAAAAGGTAATTTAGATGAACAGGTCTCAGCCTATGGAACAGATGTATTTGTGTGTGTAGGAAAAAATAGTCCTTTAAATCTAAATAAATTCAGAAGTCTTGGAATGGTGGTTGCAATTGCTTGAGGTGTAAGTGTTCAATAGTGCAACATTCAGTTCTGTGCAATGAGATAATTAGTGAAAAAATACCAATACATCTGGATGAATTCCTCTTTCCGGATCGTTTGATGAATCAAGAATTCTCTTCTCTTTCGTCTCTCTTTAGGGATCTCTAACTGGGAGGCTCGCCATCTCAGGATCACAGCTTCTCTAGCTCTCGAAAAAAACCTGACCTGTTCATACGAACAGCACCATGAACATCATAAACAATGAATTTAAGACATGTCAGAAATATATTAACTAAACTAGGTGAAAAATACTATTTAAACCTAATACACATGAGCAATCATTTTCATAAATAATAATCCACAGCAATGTATTCAGCTCTTCAAAAATGCACTGCACTGCACACAGCCTCAACACACCACACATTCCAACCAGACAAATTCTTATATACCAACAATAAATGGATATAAACTTCACAAAAAACACTTTTAAACACGAATAAACTTAATCACTCCATCTCACAGAACTAAACATTATTTTGAAACTCACCGAATCCGGAAGTTTCAACACAATTAATCGCATCGGGTGCTACTGGATCCACAATCGACTATCATCCACTTCAATATCAATCAATCATCGCACTAAAATAATCCCAAATAAGTTTTATGCAAAAGTTATAACATTATACAACGTTATTTCTGCATATTAAACAAAGATTATTATATTTGCCTTATATTAATCCCTACTTATATTAATCCCCTTTGAAACACTCGCAATCTGTGAAGCGCGTGCTCTCCTTGCAATTACTTCGTCTCACCTCTGTGACGTCATGCACAGCGCCCGTCATAATAATAGCGTTTTATTTATTTATTCAAACTATTTTATTTTAACTTTTACAAATTATTATATTACTTTTGTTAGAGTTTAAGGTGAAAATATAATTATTATAAATAATATTTTTTTCTTCTAATCAGCTCAATTCTGACCTGTGTTACACAATGAATAAAGACAACACCAGTGATAGTCGAGTTAACTAACTACAGGCAAGGCCAGCAAGACAAAAACTATTAAGGATTATTAAAAGAGGAAAAAAAAAGGATAGATAAATAGTAAAGTTTGTTTGAAAACGCAAAGAGAAATACAAACACAGAACTCTTGGCAAACAAGCCAAACACAGGAAGTCATGATTCCAGTTAACCCACAAAAATACTGTAAATTTAATGTAATATTAGTTATTATACGTTGACTTCAATACCGGGTCCAAAATGTTCAAACTTTTCTACCCTTTGATGCCCCGCCACAGCCAATCACAGCACCTGATTCATTTACATTTACATTTGCATTTGCGGCATTTGGCAGACGCCCTTATCCAGAGCGACGTACAACTGAGCAGGGGAGGTTTTTTTTTTTTTTTTTTTTGGGCTTTTGCTCAAGGGCCCTGCAGTGGCAGCTTGGTGGTGGTGGGATTTGAACCTGTGATCTGATCCGAAGACCAATGCCTTAACCACTGAGCTACCACTTCTGATTCAGGCACATCAAGCATTCTGCATGTTGAAGTATTACATTTGGTATTAAACAACAAGACATTTTGGTTTCAAAGCAATTGGGTCAGTACCTAAGTAGTATAGATAATGATCCCCAGCCCTACTCTAAGCCCTCACCCTCATGACCCAAGCATAAAGATTCAACTACTACTACAAATAATAACAACAAAAAAGTGGATTTGTGCTACACACCTTTGGCATGCTTTTCTGCTGTAGAGCTCCACAGTTTCTCCACATGACCTAAACCCAAGAACAATATTTATGACTTTGTATTGCAGTCACACATCACATACACATGTTCCACTGAGACAATGATCCAAAAGCTAAGCTGGAAAGATTCATGTGCATTTATATAACTTACTGTGACTCAGCTGCTTCACTGTATTACACAGGGTTGTTACTGTCTGGAACTCTCTAAGCTTCTAGCACATTTTCACAATCCAAATGATTCAATATGTAATGGGAGTTTACTTCTCCAACCAAGATCCACTTTCATTTAGTGTGATGTCCTGCAGCTGTCGTCATGTGACTGTACAAAATACTGCACGTTTTAACTTCAAAACTACTTTTTACAACAGAAATGTGCAGTCACTATAAAATGTGTACATGTTTGAAACGCGTCCCTTAATCAGCTTGATGTCTTCTGTAGTTTCCTCAGATTCTTGTAGTTTTGAATGTTTAGTGAAAAAGCGCATTATTATCTTAACCATTTCCCAGAGCAACAGCCTGAAACTCATTCAAACCGTTGTGGGCGGAGCTAATTCTGCGGCAAGTTTGAATTTGTGTCAGTATGCTCAGTTAAACCCATCCTGGTAGGATGAATGCACCTCTAACATCTATCAACAAATACATGTTTTCTAGACCCTAGGAGGATGATCTGAGCAGCGGTGGTCTAGGAGACTAGGAGAACCCGTGCAAGGAATCCAAAAAGTGTTTAGTTGGTTGGCACTATTGATGTTTTTAAGTGCAGTTTGCAGGTTGTTTTTTTTATTTTATTTTTTATTTTATTTTATTTCATAGCTTTTATTTATTTGATAATTTTTTTAAAGAAGCTAATTATTTTGAGTTCTTTACTGTTTAAAATGTCAACATGTGGGTTTTTTTTCCAGTTAAAAAATATAAAAAATGGGAACTTTCCAAACTCGACCAATGCCTTATGTTTAATTAAAAAGTAAAAATTATTTTGTAGTATTTCAGATTTGAGTTCTGTGTAATTTTTTTAACATTATATTGTATTATTATCTAATTAGATTTTTGGATATTGTAGGAATTGTTACTGAAAAAATATAAAACACAAAAAACTAAATTATTAACTTTTTGTTTACTGGGACATGGGCAAATACCACATATGGTAGAATGTGGTGGTGGTGGTATGAGGAAGTGCAGGAGAGCATAAGGAGAAAGAGGTTGGAGAAACAAAAGTGGGATCGACAGAGTGATGAGAAAAGTAGGCAGGAGAACAAGGAGATGCAGCAGCAGGTAAAGAGGGATGTGGTGAAAGCCAAGGAAAAGGCATATGAGGAGCTGTAGGAGAAGTTGGACACTGAGGAAGGAGAAAAGGATTTGTAGCGATTGTCCAGGCAGAGGAACCGAGCTGGGAAGGATGTACTGCAAGTTAGAGCAGTAAAGGATGGAGATGTTAATGTGTTGACTAGTGAGGAGAGTGTGTTGAGAAGATGGAGGGAGTATTTTGAGCAGCTGATGAATGAGGAAAATCAGAGAGAGAGAAGGTTGGATGGTGTGGAGATGTAAAGCAGGATGTAGATAGGATTAGTAAGGAGGAAGTGAGAGCAGAGATTAAGAGGATGAAGAGTGGAAAGTCGGTTGGAACCAGATGACATACCGGTAGAAGTGTGGAGATGTTTAGGAGAGATGCAGTAGAGTTTTTAACCAAATTGTTTAACAGGATTCTGGAAGGTGAGAAGATGCCTGAGGAATGGAGAAGAAGTGTGCTGGTACTGATCTTTAAGCATAAAGGAGATGTGCAGACCTGCAGTAACTACAGGGGAATAAAGTTGATCAGTCACACCATAAAGTTATGGGAAAGAGTAGTGGAAGCCAGGCTGAGGGAAGAGGTGACCATCTGTTTGCAACAGTATGGTTTCATGCCAAGGAAGAGCACCACAGATGCATTATTTGTTTTGAGAATGTTGATGGAGAAGTATAGAGAAGATCAGAAGGAGCTGCATTGTGTGTTTGTGGATTTAGAGAAAGTGTACGACAGGGTGGAGAGAGGAGTTGTGGTATTGTATGAGGAAGACTGGTGTGTCAGAGAAGTATGTGAGGGTGGTGCAGGACATGTATGAGGACAGTGTGACAGCAATGAAGTGTGCAGTAGTAACAACTGACTCAGGGTGAAGGTTGGACTGCCTCAAGGATCGGCCCTGAGCCCTTTCCTGTTTGCAGTGGTGATGGACAGGTTGACGGACGAGGTCAGACAGGAGTCTCCCTGGACTATGATGTTTGCGGATGATATTGTGATTTGTTGTGAGAGTAGGGAGCAGGTTGAGGAGAGTCTGGAGAGGTGGAGATATGCGCTAGAGAGAAGGAGAATGAAAGTCAGTAGGAGTAAGACAGAGTACATGTGTGTGAATGAGAGGGAGGGCAGTGGAGGGGTGCAATTGCAGGAGAAGAGCTGGAGAAGGTGGAGAAGTTCAGGTACCTGGGGTCTACAGTGCAAAGTAATGGAGAGTGTGTTAGAGTAGTGAAGAAAAGAGTGCAGGCAGGGTGGAGTGGGTGGAGAAGAGTGATAGCAGGAGTGATTTGTGATAGAAGAGTATCTGTGAGAGTGAAAGGGAAAGTTTATAGGACTGTGGTGAGACCTGAGATGTTGTATGGATTAGAGACAGTGGCATTGAGTAAAAGACAGGAGGTGGAGCTGGAGGTAGCAGAGCTGAAGATGTTGAGATGTTCATTGGAAGTGACGACAATGGACAGGATTAGAAATAAGTTTATTAGAGGGACAGCGCGTGTAGGACGTTTTGGAGACAAGGTGAGGGAGGTGAGATTGAGATGGTTTGGACATGTGCAGAGGAGGGACATGGAGTATATCAGTAGGAGAATGCTGAGGATGGAGATACCAGGAAGGAGGAAAGGAGGAAGGACAAGGAGGAGGTTTATGGAAGTGGTGAGAGAAGACATGCGGGTAGTTGGTGTGAAAGAGTCAGATGTAGAGGACAGGGGGGTGTGGAGACGGATCATCCTCTGTGGAGACCCCACAGCCTAAAAAAGAAGTCAAGTTGAGTTTATTTTTATTGTACTTTTCACAACAGACATTGTTTTAAAGCAGCTTTACAGAATGTAACAGTGAAGGTGAACGATGTGTGTTTATCCCTGATGAGCAGCATGGAGACTGTGGTGAAGGAAAAACTCCTTTAGATGTTATGAGGAAGAAACCTTGAGAGGAACCAGACTCAAAAGCAGAACCTCATCCTCATCTGGGTGACATCAAGAGTTTGATTATAGTCTTTAAACACTACAGAACACTGGAGAGTGAGAACTAACATGAGAAGTCATCTATATTAATAATTTTATCTAAAGAGACATTTAGAAACATTTTAACAAGATTTATTAAAATATCCTAAATAAGTCGTCTATATTAATAATATAAAATGTATGCACATTTTAAATGAGGAAAGTTATATACATTATCTTAATTATTCACTTTATTAGATGGTCTGCAGCTTTACATTAATATGCTAAACGTTACATCTAATAGAAAACAAAAAAAAATAAGAAAATAAATAAATAACAAAAGAACTATGTGATTAAATAGATCTGAAACTTTACATCATATTTCTGTTGTTATTTTACACTCAGAAATACAGTCTATTATGTGTTCTATATTCAACATTGTGGGACTGTCGGACTCTTCTGTTGTAGCGCCTCCTTAAACCAGCACAGCAACCACACAGCAGACACTGAGAGAGATGAAGAGGAAGGAAAAATAATAAAGAGTTAGAGATGTGTGTGTGTGTGTGTGTGTGTATGTGTGTGTGTGTGTGTGTGTGTGTGTGTGTGTGTGTGTGTGTGTATCACTGTGGTAAGTGCATCTGATAAGAATATAAGTGATATAACGTTTTTCTTTTACTGACATCCATGAATACAGATTACAGCATTTAGTGATTAGAAAAATTTTATTGACACTTACACAGAGTAGAATCCAGCATGGTATGAGAATGATGACTATACTGCAGGGAATAATGATACCCAGGATCCATGCAGAACTTCCACCAGTGGTGGTGGTGGTGTTTGCTTGGACTGTGGGCCTCAGGACTACATAGATAGGGGCATCTGTTTGAGCAGCAGGAGTGGTGGAGATTGACAGACCACTAATCTTGAAGATTTCAGAAAGAAATCCACTTGGTGTAAACTGTGTGACACCTTCCACAAAGATGTATTCTGAATTAGCCACAATTTCTGTACCATTAAACCTGGAAGAAAACAAGGGAAGTTTATTGTGTGTAAATAAACGATGGTGTTCTGTTTACTTTGATATAATTCTTTGATTTGACAGAAGAACATTTGCAGAGATGAACTCTTTCACAGAAACACCTCTGGTCAGTCATCAAATAAATATATATATATATCAAATATTAACTTCTTTTTTTTTCTGAGACCTTTTTAAATTTTGATGATGAAATTATGCCCTACTGTGTGAGCTCATGCCTCTATGGCCATATCTGCCTAATGGACTTTGCAGCCAATTCTGTCCAAATGACCAAAGTGCAATTCTTTTGTCATAACTAATAAATTACAACTAAAAAGTTTTCTCTTTTAAAAACCCGTGACAACAAAGGATTTCACCATAGAGCTAAAAAATGTGGGTTCATGTGTTATATTTCCTGACTTTGTTTTAGCCCCTGACCAACAATTGCTTCCTAGATTGTGTAATTTATAAGCTAAATGGTGGATTTTACCGTGACTAATAATGCTAATGTATTTATAGCTCTTGACATGCCAGGACCAGACCAACATGCTAAACATCACTTAGCATAGAGACTTGCTCTGACATTGCATTGTATTACTAAGCCTTCTCTGTACTGTGCATTGTTTTCCCTATTTTAAGTTTTTTTGTCAAGTTATTGAGTTGGAATTAATCTAGCAAAATATAGATCATCTGAGTTACTGTATTCTTACATCTTATTCTACATCATTGTTCCAGTAATAAATTGTTCCACAAAATAGCACAGTTTAAATACAGCCTTTTATCAGTATTGTTGTAATGGTGTGACATTTGGTTTTTTTTAAATAGTAACTTATTAATCAGGTTATTTTTATATTAAAAGGTTTTCTCCAATTCTGAAAAAAATGCTCATCCAGTTTAATACAATGACTTCAGCACAGAGAGATTTTAAAACCAGTATCCTGAAGATAATTTTTTAATATCCAGATATTTAGATATAATGCATCCAATATCCAACATAACTTTTTTAAGCTGCACTGGGACTAAAGTGCTGAACTAAGTCACTTACGTGTAGTTTGCTCGTGGGAAGACAAAAGTACTTTTGGCATTCAGGATAGTGTTTAACTATAAAAGAGGGGTAAAAGCCTTTGTTAAGAAGAATGATCAAAGTAGTATTTTATTTACAGAAAACACTGACTTACACTTACCAATGAGTTGACAGTGTTTTGGATTAAATCATATGTTTCATTCCTTAGCTGACTGTCCTTGTAGATGCTCACATTGCTGATTCGGAATCCAAAGCCAATAATGTATGACTTGTTGTCAATTACTAAAAGGAAAATAACCTTTTGTAATTATAATCAAAACAATAATACATATTAAAAAAAAAAAAAACATATATATGCAGATTCATAAAAAAACATAGAAGACACACTTTGATACGTGATGTTCTGGATGCTCACAGGGTCGTTAAGTTGTTGACTCGTAAGATCTCGTGCTGTTCTGATGTTTGAGTTCAGGAAAGCATTAGCAGCTGTGAGAACATCAGCCTCACTAGGTACTTTCGTCAAATTCATAAAAAGTATTTGAATATATATAAGGACATTCCCCAATCTGAAACTGTAAAAAAGAAATGAACAAATTAATTATGCAAATGATCAAGAAGAAAGATAAAGAGCAAAGTTAACCTCTCAAAAAAAAGTCAAACATTCATCAATAAAGCAATGAATGAAGATTGAAATATTACAATCACAACTCTAAAAAGTTGGGACACAGTGTCAAATGTAAATAAAAACAGAATACAATGATTTGCAAATCTGATTAAAAAAAAATTTGAATTCACAATAGAAAATAGTAAACATTTCAAATGTGTAAACTAAAAAAAATGTAGCAGTTTAAAGAGAAAATGAGGTCATATTAAATTTGATGTGGTGCAGTCAAGAATTTCAAAATTAATTTAAACTTTTTTTTTCATTTTCTGTAAATGGTATATTTTTTCACTTTAAGCATTTGACATATTTTTTATGTTCTATTGTGAATAAATTATAGGTATATGAATGAAATTGCCAAATATATAAGTAATGATAACTGAATGATAAACACCAAATTGGAAGACTTGGAATAAAATGTATAGGTATAAATCAGTTACAAATCAGGAAACTAACATAGGTGTAATCTTATCTAGGAAAGCTGCTGGTGTTTTGGTGTCTCCATCTTGGAAGTGGTACTCCATGCTACCATTAACCTGGTTTCCTGAGCTCCTGTTACCAATAAAAGAAAGCTCATACATCACAACACAATTCAATTTACAATAAGAATTACAGAATTGATTTTCAGAGGAGAAAAGGATAAATCTGTGAACTTACACGAAGAAAGAGTTCTTGGGTTCAAATGAGGCTGCATCAGGGTTATTGAGCAAAGTGTTGAGCTGGAGATGGAAAGAGAACGAATGAGGTTTTAAGTGAGTTTAAAGAACTTGCCATTGTACCACTTTTAAACTTTTCTTTATAACAACTGAAATGGTATTTCTTTTTTTCAATGAAAAAGTATAAACATCATTTTATATTTAACGTAAGATTTTTTGAAGTAATTTTATATGTACATTTTAAATTAATATTTTGATCTTTTAAATACACCATGTTCTTAAATGATGTTGTACTACATTACATTTTAAAGCTGACTACTCTCCCCGGAAGACTTTCTACTGGTTCCATTAAAGACTCTATGTTTAGAAATATCCCTGTCGTTGTCCTGCTTTTGGGTCCCACCAGCTGGTAGGCTAACTGACACAATAATTTGGCCAAAACATGGATCCACAATATCCTCAGTAGCACAAAACCGTCAGGCTCTTCTCACCTACAGTGGCAAACACCTAGAACCCCCACATTTCCTCTGAGCGACCATGGATCTAATTCCGATCGCGGAGCGCTACGATTCAATTCAGATGGCGTATGGAAGAGTATTTTTACTTCCTGACAGACCAGGTGAAGATAAACTACATCATCTCCTTCCTATCAGGCAAAGCCCCCAAGTGGGCCATGGCTGTTTGGGATGCCCAGGGTCCCATCTGTTCGAGCTACCCGTTCAAGCTCCTGATTGACCAGCCTAGCAACAAACCTGTTCCCAGGCATCTGAGTCCCGCTGGGGGCGTTGGCCAGCCTCTGAACCCTGCACGGGGGACTAGCAATGCCTGCATTACTGCCAGGAGCATCACACAGACTTCCTCTTTGGCTGGAGATGTTGACCAACTTTCCCGGCCTGCCGAGACCCCCGCGGGTCTGTCTGCCCTGCGGAGCATGGCCCCCCAGTATGCCTCTGTGCCAAGCAGGCTCATAAGCCTGTCAGCCTTTGACTCTCATCCTGCTGCGTTGCTCATCCTGCTGCGTTGCCAGAACGTCTGGGTGCGCACCAGGGACCAGCCCCTGAATGCAGCCTCCAGCAGGATCACTCTGCTCTTTATCAGGCCTTTCCCGGCCCCAAAGACCCGGTAGTCTGTGTCAGTCTGTGTCGGTGTCAAGGGATTGCTATTTTTTCGAAAGAATTTTATTCCAAGTCTTTAACTGTTTTCAACCCATCTCTAAATATATAACAGCACTGTAAGGCGCATGGTCATGCTCACTCACATTCTTATTGACGATCCTCTGCACTTCTTTGTAGGTGTCATTGGTGAGGGAGGTGTTCACTGGAATGCTGATGTTACTGATGAGAAACGTGAAGTTGACTGCAAAGGTCGTGTCTGAAATTTCTGTAGAACAAAACAAATGTGATTTAGAAAAGCTGCTAATGTTCATGGTGATGAGAAAATGATTTGTATTTTATATAAATGTTTTGTAAGAAGAAAGCAGACATACTTGCATAGGTGAAGTTCAGCACTGTAACAGCATCAGTAAGATTTGAGAGTCGAGCACTCAGTAGAGATTGAGTTGCATTGATGACCATATTCTCAGTTGGAACAAGAGAGGAGAAGTTAAAGACCATCAAGGTCTGAACTACAGCTGATCCAGGTCTGAAAAGATTAAATATTATATCATTATTTTCACACAATCAGGATAAAAAAATCCATATTTAATACCGGGCACTTTTCGGAACCGAACCTACATTACTGACGGAGTTGCTGCTGATGTCAGAACAACAGTTCCTGCAGTTGAAGGAGAAGCCGTTGTAGTCGACGCTGCAAACGAAAAACTATTTTGTAACTTGTTCGGTCCATTAAACCTGCTGTGATTCACAACTGAAAGTAGCATAGCGTGTGATTCAAAAAGTTATTGTGGCATACCATTCTGTGTCATGAGCCTACTGAGGAAAGCTGCTGGTGTTTTGGTGTCTCCATCTTGGAAGTGGTACTCCATGCTACCATTAACCTGGTTTCCTGAGCTCCTGTTACCAATAAAAGAAAGCTCATACATCACAACACAATTCAATTTACAATAAGAATTACAGAATTGATTTTCAGAGGAGAAAAGGATAAATCTGTGAACTTACACGAAGAAAGAGTTCTTGGGTTCAAATGAGGCTGCATCAGGGTTATTGAGCAAAGTGTTGAGCTGGAGATGGAAAGAGAACGAATGAGGTTTTAAGTGAGTTTAAAGAACTTGCCATTGTACCACTTTTAAACTTTTCTTTATAACAACTGAAATGGTATTTCTTTTTTTCAATGAAAAAGTATAAACATCATTTTATATTTAACGTAAGATTTTTTGAAGTAATTTTATATGTACATTTTAAATTAATATTTTGATCTTTTAAATACACCATGTTCTTAAATGATGTTGTACTACATTACATTTTAAAGCTGACTACTCTCCCCGGAAGACTTTCTACTGGTTCCATTAAAGACTCTATGTTTAGAAATATCCCTGTCGTTGTCCTGCTTTTGGGTCCCACCAGCTGGTAGGCTAACTGACACAATAATTTGGCCAAAACATGGATCCACAATATCCTCAGTAGCACAAAACCGTCAGGCTCTTCTCACCTACAGTGGCAAACACCTAGAACCCCCACATTTCCTCTGAGCGACCATGGATCTAATTCCGATCGCGGAGCGCTACGATTCAATTCAGATGGCGTATGGAAGAGTATTTTTACTTCCTGACAGACCAGGTGAAGATAAACTACATCATCTCCTTCCTATCAGGCAAAGCCCCCAAGTGGGCCATGGCTGTTTGGGATGCCCAGGGTCCCATCTGTTCGAGCTACCCGTTCAAGCTCCTGATTGACCAGCCTAGCAACAAACCTGTTCCCAGGCATCTGAGTCCCGCTGGGGGCGTTGGCCAGCCTCTGAACCCTGCACGGGGGACTAGCAATGCCTGCATTACTGCCAGGAGCATCACACAGACTTCCTCTTTGGCTGGAGATGTTGACCAACTTTCCCGGCCTGCCGAGACCCCCGCGGGTCTGTCTGCCCTGCGGAGCATGGCCCCCCAGTATGCCTCTGTGCCAAGCAGGCTCATAAGCCTGTCAGCCTTTGACTCTCATCCTGCTGCGTTGCTCATCCTGCTGCGTTGCCAGAACGTCTGGGTGCGCACCAGGGACCAGCCCCTGAATGCAGCCTCCAGCAGGATCACTCTGCTCTTTATCAGGCCTTTCCCGGCCCCAAAGACCCGGTAGTCTGTGTCAGTCTGTGTCGGTGTCAAGGGATTGCTATTTTTTCGAAAGAATTTTATTCCAAGTCTTTAACTGTTTTCAACCCATCTCTAAATATATAACAGCACTGTAAGGCGCATGGTCATGCTCACTCACATTCTTATTGACGATCCTCTGCACTTCTTTGTAGGTGTCATTGGTGAGGGAGGTGTTCACTGGAATGCTGATGTTACTGATGAGAAACGTGAAGTTGACTGCAAAGGTCGTGTCTGAAATTTCTGTAGAACAAAACAAATGTGATTTAGAAAAGCTGCTAATGTTCATGGTGATGAGAAAATGATTTGTATTTTATATAAATGTTTTGTAAGAAGAAAGCAGACATACTTGCATAGGTGAAGTTCAGCACTGTAACAGCATCAGTAAGATTTGAGAGTCGAGCACTCAGTAGAGATTGAGTTGCATTGATGACCATATTCTCAGTTGGAACAAGAGAGGAGAAGTTAAAGACCATCAAGGTCTGAACTACAGCTGATCCAGGTCTGAAAAGATTAAATATTATATCATTATTTTCACACAATCAGGATAAAAAAATCCATATTTAATACCGGGCACTTTTCGGAACCGAACCTACATTACTGACGGAGTTGCTGCTGATGTCAGAACAACAGTTCCTGCAGTTGAAGGAGAAGCCGTTGTAGTCGACGCTGCAAACGAAAAACTATTTTGTAACTTGTTCGGTCCATTAAACCTGCTGTGATTCACAACTGAAAGTAGCATAGCGTGTGATTCAAAAAGTTATTGTGGCATACCATTCTGTGTCATGAGCCTACTGAGGAAAGCTGCTGGTGTTTTGGTGTCTCCATCTTGGAAGTGGTACTCCATGCTACCATTAACCTGGTTTCCTGAGCTCCTGTTACCAATAAAAGAAAGCTCATACATCACAACACAATTCAATTTACAATAAGAATTACAGAATTGATTTTCAGAGGAGAAAAGGATAAATCTGTGAACTTACACGAAGAAAGAGTTCTTGGGTTCAAATGAGGCTGCATCAGGGTTATTGAGCAAAGTGTTGAGCTGGAGATGGAAAGAGAACGAATGAGGTTTTAAGTGAGTTTAAAGAACTTGCCATTGTACCACTTTTAAACTTTTCTTTATAACAACTGAAATGGTATTTCTTTTTTTCAATGAAAAAGTATAAACATCATTTTATATTTAACGTAAGATTTTTTGAAGTAATTTTATATGTACATTTTAAATTAATATTTTGATCTTTTAAATACACCATGTTCTTAAATGATGTTGTACTACATTACATTTTAAAGCTGACTACTCTCCCCGGAAGACTTTCTACTGGTTCCATTAAAGACTCTATGTTTAGAAATATCCCTGTCGTTGTCCTGCTTTTGGGTCCCACCAGCTGGTAGGCTAACTGACACAATAATTTGGCCAAAACATGGATCCACAATATCCTCAGTAGCACAAAACCGTCAGGCTCTTCTCACCTACAGTGGCAAACACCTAGAACCCCCACATTTCCTCTGAGCGACCATGGATCTAATTCCGATCGCGGAGCGCTACGATTCAATTCAGATGGCGTATGGAAGAGTATTTTTACTTCCTGACAGACCAGGTGAAGATAAACTACATCATCTCCTTCCTATCAGGCAAAGCCCCCAAGTGGGCCATGGCTGTTTGGGATGCCCAGGGTCCCATCTGTTCGAGCTACCCGTTCAAGCTCCTGATTGACCAGCCTAGCAACAAACCTGTTCCCAGGCATCTGAGTCCCGCTGGGGGCGTTGGCCAGCCTCTGAACCCTGCACGGGGGACTAGCAATGCCTGCATTACTGCCAGGAGCATCACACAGACTTCCTCTTTGGCTGGAGATGTTGACCAACTTTCCCGGCCTGCCGAGACCCCCGCGGGTCTGTCTGCCCTGCGGAGCATGGCCCCCCAGTATGCCTCTGTGCCAAGCAGGCTCATAAGCCTGTCAGCCTTTGACTCTCATCCTGCTGCGTTGCTCATCCTGCTGCGTTGCCAGAACGTCTGGGTGCGCACCAGGGACCAGCCCCTGAATGCAGCCTCCAGCAGGATCACTCTGCTCTTTATCAGGCCTTTCCCGGCCCCAAAGACCCGGTAGTCTGTGTCAGTCTGTGTCGGTGTCAAGGGATTGCTATTTTTTCGAAAGAATTTTATTCCAAGTCTTTAACTGTTTTCAACCCATCTCTAAATATATAACAGCACTGTAAGGCGCATGGTCATGCTCACTCACATTCTTATTGACGATCCTCTGCACTTCTTTGTAGGTGTCATTGGTGAGGGAGGTGTTCACTGGAATGCTGATGTTACTGATGAGAAACGTGAAGTTGACTGCAAAGGTCGTGTCTGAAATTTCTGTAGAACAAAACAAATGTGATTTAGAAAAGCTGCTAATGTTCATGGTGATGAGAAAATGATTTGTATTTTATATAAATGTTTTGTAAGAAGAAAGCAGACATACTTGCATAGGTGAAGTTCAGCACTGTAACAGCATCAGTAAGATTTGAGAGTCGAGCACTCAGTAGAGATTGAGTTGCATTGATGACCATATTCTCAGTTGGAACAAGAGAGGAGAAGTTAAAGACCATCAAGGTCTGAACTACAGCTGATCCAGGTCTGAAAAGATTAAATATTATATCATTATTTTCACACAATCAGGATAAAAAAATCCATATTTAATACCGGGCACTTTTCGGAACCGAACCTACATTACTGACGGAGTTGCTGCTGATGTCAGAACAACAGTTCCTGCAGTTGAAGGAGAAGCCGTTGTAGTCGACGCTGCAAACGAAAAACTATTTTGTAACTTGTTCGGTCCATTAAACCTGCTGTGATTCACAACTGAAAGTAGCATAGCGTGTGATTCAAAAAGTTATTGTGGCATACCATTCTGTGTCATGAGCCTACTGAGGAAAGCTGCTGGTGTTTTGGTGTCTCCATCTTGGAAGTGGTACTCCATGCTACCATTAACCTGGTTTCCTGAGCTCCTGTTACCAATAAAAGAAAGCTCATACATCACAACACAATTCAATTTACAATAAGAATTACAGAATTGATTTTCAGAGGAGAAAAGGATAAATCTGTGAACTTACACGAAGAAAGAGTTCTTGGGTTCAAATGAGGCTGCATCAGGGTTATTGAGCAAAGTGTTGAGCTGGAGATGGAAAGAGAACGAATGAGGTTTTAAGTGAGTTTAAAGAACTTGCCATTGTACCACTTTTAAACTTTTCTTTATAACAACTGAAATAGTATTTCTTTTTTTCAATGAAAAATATAAACATCATGTTATATTTAACGTAATATTTTTAGAAGTAATTTTATATGTAAATGTTAAATTAATATTCTAAACTTTTAAATACACCATGTTCTTAAATGATGTTGTACTACATTACATTTTGGAGCTGACTACTATCTCCGGAAGACTTTCTACTGGTTCCATTAAAGACTCTATGTTTAGAAAAATCCCTTTCGTTGTCCTGCTATTGGGTCCCACCAGCTGGTAGGCTAACTGACACAATAATTTGGCCAAAACATGGATCCACAAAATCCTCAGTAGCACAAAACCGTCAGGCTCTTCTCACCTACAGTGGCAAACACCTAGAACCCCCACATTTCCTCTGAGCGACCATGGATCTAATTCCGATCGCGGAGCGCTACGATTCATTGCAGATGGCGTATGGAAGAGTATTTTTTTATTTCCTGACAGACCAGGTGAAGATAAACTACATCATCTCCTTCCTATCAGGCAAAGCCCCTAAGAGGGCCATGGCTGTTTGGGATGCCCAGGGTCCCATCTGTTCGAGCTACCCGTTCAAGCTCCTGATTGACCAGCCTAGCAAAAAACCTGTTCCCAGGCGTCTGAGTTCCGCTGGGGGCATTGGCCAGCTTTTGAACCCTGCACGGGGGACTAGCAATGCTTGCATTACTGCCAGGAGCATCACACAGACTTCCTCTTTGGCTGGAGATGTTGACCAACTTTCCCGGCCTGCCGAGACCCCCGCGGGTCTGTCTGCCCTGCGAAACATGGCCCCCAGTATGCCTCTGTGCCAAGCAGGCTCATAAGCCTGTCAGCCATTGACTCCTTATCCTGCTGCGTTGCTGAGAATGTTCCACAGCCCGCCTGCTTTTCTTAGAATGTCTGCCAACCCGCCTGCCATGCTAAAGTCTTCGCTCAGCTTCCGAGCCTCACTGATGATGTCACTCTGCGCTCTAGCCCAGCAGATGGCGTTGCACCACTCTCTAGCCCCGCCGATAACATCGCTCCATTCTCTAGCCCCGTTGCCAATGTCGCTGACAACATAGTTATGTTTCTGAGCCACGCAGAAAACGTGGCTCTGATCACAAGTGCCGCTCAGGCCTTTCAGGAGGCGCCGCTCCGCCAATTCAAATCGGCCAGAACGTCTGGGTGCGCACCAGGGACCAGCCCCTGAATGCAGCCTCCAGCAGGATCACTCTGCTCTTTATCAGGCCTTTCCCGGCCCCAAAGACCCGGTAGTCTGTGTCAGTCTGTGTCGGTGTCAAGGGATTGCTATTTTTTCGAAAGAATTTTATTCCAAGTCTTTAACTGTTTTCAACCCATCTCTAAATATATAACAGCACTGTAAGGCGCATGGTCATGCTCACTCACATTCTTATTGACGATCCTCTGCACTTCTTTGTAGGTGTCATTGGTGAGGGAGGTGTTCACTGGAATGCTGATGTTACTGATGAGAAACGTGAAGTTGACTGCAAAGGTCGTGTCTGAAATTTCTGTAGAACAAAACAAATGTGATTTAGAAAAGCTGCTAATGTTCATGGTGATGAGAAAATTATTTGTATTTTATATAAATGTTTTGTAAGAAGAAAGCAGACATACTTGCATAGGTGAAGTTCAGCACTGTAACAGCATCAGTAAGATTTGAGAGTCGAGCACTCAGTAGAGATTGAGTTGCATTGATGACCATATTCTCAGTTGGAACAAGAAAGGAGAAGTTAAAGACCATCAAGATTTGAACCACAACTGATCCAGGTCTGACGAAAGAAAAAATTATTTCTAATTAAGAAACTATTGTGAATTTAGAGTTTTTTATTTAAATATGTTTCAGAACCTAACATACATTACGGAGACTGTATTGGTAGAGCTCTCAGTTGATGCCGCTGTGTTTGTAGTGTTGAGTGGAGTAGGAGTTGGGAATGAAATTGTTGTTGCATCATTTGCCTTTATAGTGTTTAGATTTGAAGACATATACACATTATTATTTGCTGAATCAATGCTGCCAGTTATTGGTTTAAAAGATGTTGTACCCTGTGTTCTGGTCACTTTGGATGTGCTCATTTCTGTTTTTTGTGTTGTAGTTGCTGCAGAATTTGTAGTTGTATTTGTTATTTCTGTACCTGTGCTTGAAGCTAGATTAGATGTAAATGCAGTTATTTGTGGAATTATTGTAGCCTGTGATGTGGGTACACTACTAGCAATAAATTCTGGTGATAGTGCTGTATTTGGCACTACAGCTGTAAGCTTGGTTGTCCCTGATGTTGTTGATTCATAGTTTGCTACTGATGCAGCTACACTAGATGTAGATTCATGTGTTTGTGTGGTTGTTTGTCCTGTGTGTGTTGTAGGCCATGTTGTAAATATAGTGCTTGTAGTAAGTTCTGTTTTTGTCAATATAGTAGAGTTTTGCAATAGAGAAGATGTTGTTGTAGCCTGAGTTGAGGGTACAGTACTAGTGGTCGCCTCTGGTGATAATGTTGTAGGTGATGGTACAGTTGTAGGTTTAGTTGGTGTCACTGTACTTGGTATTTCATTGCTTCTAGTTATTGCAACTAAAGTAGAGATAGATTCAAGTGTTTGTGTGGTTGTTGTAACCTGTTCTGTAGGTACTGTACTAGTGTTTAATCCTGATGATAGTGTTATAGTTGATGGAATAATTGTAGGGTTGGTTGTTGCTGATGTAGTTGTTGATTCACTGTTGACAGCTGTTAAAGCTTGGGTAGATGTAGATTCAGTTGGTTTTGTGGTTGTTGTAGCCTGATTTGTATTTACCATACTATTGCTTACTTCTGGTGATGGTGTTGTTGATGGAGAAGTTGTAGTTTTGGTTGTTTCCACTGTACTTGTTGTTTTATTGTTTGTAGTTGATGCAACGAAAGTAGACATAGATTTCGGTGTTTGTGTGGTTGTTGTAGCCTGTGTTGTGGGTACTGTACTAGTGGTGACGACAAGCAATACATTTGTAGTCGAATGAACAGCTGTAGGTGTTGATTCATTAACTGTAGTGGCTGTAGCTAGAGTAGATTGGGTTGTTGTATTGTGTACTGTAGGTAAAGTTCTAGTGATCACCTCTCGTGATAGTGTTGTTGTTGATGGAATAGTTGTAGGGTTGGTTGTTGCTGATGTAGTTGTTGATTCACTATTGGCAGCTTTTGAACCTTGAATAGATGTAGTTTCATTTGGTTTTGTGGTTGTTGTAGCCTGTGTTGGATGTACCGTACCAGTGCTTACTTCTGGTGATGGTGTTGTTGATGAAGAAGTTGTAGTTTTGGTTGTTTCCACTGTACTTGTTGTTTCATTGCTTGTAGTTGATGCAACTAAAGTAGACATAGATTCAGGTGTTTGTGTGGTTGTTGTAGCCTGTGTTGTAGGTACTGTACTAGTGGTGACGAAAAGCAATACATTTGTAGTTGAATGGACAGATGTAGGTGTTGATTCATTGACTGTAGTGGTTGTAGCTAGAGTAGAATGGGATGTTGTATTGTGTACTGTAGGTAAAGTTTTAGTTGTCACCTCTCGTGATAGTGTTGTTGTTGATGGAATAGTTGTAGGGTTGGTTGTTGCTGATGTAGTTGTTGATTCACTATTGGCAGCTTTTAAACCTTGAATAGATGTAGTTTCATTTGGTTTTGTGGTTGTTGTAGCCTGTGTTGTATGTACCGTACCAGTGCTTACTTCTGGTGATGCTGTTTTTGATAGAGAAGTTGTAGTTTTGGTTGTTTCCACTGTACTTCTTGTTTCATTGCTTGTAGTTGATGCAACTAAAGTAGACATAGATTCACGTGTTTGTGTGGTTGTTGTAGCCTGTGTTGTAGGTACTGTACTAGTGGAGACGACAAGCAATACATTTGTAGTTGAATGGACAGATGTAGGTGTTGATTCATTGACTGTAGTGGTTGTAGCTAGAGTAGATTGGGTTGTTGTCTCCTGTGTTGTAGGTAAAGTTCTAGTGGTCACCTCTTGTGATAGTGTTATAGTTGATGGAATAGTTGTATGGTTGGTTGTTGATTCACTGTTGGCAGCTGTTGAAGCTTGAATAGATGTAGTTTCAGTTGGTTTTGTGGTTGTTGTAGCTTGTGTTGTATGTACCATACCAGTGCTTACTTCTGCAGATGGTGTTGTTGATGGAGAAGTTGTAGTTTTGGTTGTTTCCACTGTACTTGTTGTTTTATTGCTTGTAGTTGATGCAACGAAAGTAGACATAGATTCAGGTGTTTGTGTGGTTGTTGTAGCCTGTGTTGTGGGTACTGTACTAGTGGTAACGACAAGCAATAAATTTGTAGTTGAATCAACAGCTGTAGATGTTGATTCATTGACTATAGTGGTTGTAGCTAGAGTAGATTGGGTTGTTGTATCCTGTGCTGTAGGTAAAGTTTTAGTTGTCACCTCTTGTGATAGTGTTGTTGTTGATGGAATAGTTGTAGTGTTGGTTGTTGCTGATGTAGTTGCTGATTCACTGTTGGCAGCTGTTGAAGCTTGAATAGATGTAGTTTCATTTGGTTTTGTGGTTGTTGTAGCCTGTGTTGTAGGTACCGTATCAGTGCTTACTTCTGGTGATGGTGTTGTTGATGGAGAAGTTGTAGTTTTGGTTGTTTCCACTGTACTTGTTGTTTCATTGCTTGTAGTTGATGCAACTAAAGTAGACATAGATTCAGGTGTTTGTGTGGTTGTTGTAGCCTGTGTTGTAGGTACTGTACTAGTGGTGACGAAAAGCAATACATTTGTAGTTGAATGGACAGATGTAGGTGTTGATTCATTGACTGTAGTGGTTGTAGCTAGAGTAGATTGGGATGTTGTATTGTGTACTGTAGGTAAAGTTTTAGTTGTCACCTCTCGTGATAGTGTTGTTGTTGATGGAATAGTTGTAGTGTTGGTTGTTGCTGATGTAGTTGCTGATTCACTGTTGGCAGCTGTTGAAGCTTGAATAGATGTAGTTTTATTTGGTTTTGTGGTTGTTGTAGCCTGTGTTGTAGGTACCGTACCAGTGCTTACTTCTGGTGATGCTGTTGTTGATGGAGAAGTTGTAGTTTTGGTTGTTTCCAATGTACTTTTTGTTTCATTGCTTGTAGTTGATGCAACTGAAGTAGACATAGATTCACGTGTTTGTGTGGTTGTTGTAGCCTGTGTTGTAGGTAAAGTTCTAGTTGTCACCTCTTGTGGTAGTGTTGTTGTTGATGGAATAGTTGTAGGGTTGGTTGTTGCTGATGTATTTGTTGATTCACTATTGGCAGCTTTTGAACCTTGAATAGATGTAGTTTCATTTGGTTTTGTGGTTATTGTAGCCTGTGTTGTATGTACCGTACCAGTGCTTACTTCTGGTGATGCTGTTGTTGATGGAGAAGTTGTAGTTTTGGTTGTTTCCACTGTACTTTTTGTTTCATTGCTTGTAGTTGATGCAACTAAAGTAGCCATAGATTCAGGTGTTTGTGTGGTTGTTGTAGCCTGTGTTGTAGGTACTGTACTAGTGGAGACGACAAGCAATACATTTGTAGTTGAATGGACAGATGTAGGTGTTGATTCATTGACTGTAGTGGTTGTAGCTAGAGTAGATTGGGTTGTTGTCTCCTGTGTTGTAGGTAAAGTTTTAGTGGTCACCTCTTGTGATAGTGTTATAGTTGATGGAATAGTTGTAGGGTTGGTTGTTGATTCACTGTTGGCAGCTGTTGAAGCTTGAATAGATGTAGTTTCAGTTGGTTTTGTGGTTGTTGTAGACTGAGTTGTTTGTACCGTACTATTGCTTAGTTCTGATGATAGTGTTGATGGAGAAGTTGTAGTTTTGGGTGTTTCCACTGTACTTGTTTCATTGCTTGTAGTTGATGCAACTAAAGTAGACATAGACTCAGGTGTTTGTGTGGTTGTTGTAGCCTGTGTTGTAGGTACTTTACTAGTGGTCACCTCAGATGAAAGTGTTGTAGTTGATGGAGTAGTTGTAGGGTTGATTCTTGTCGATATAGTTGTTGATTCACTGTTCGCATTTATCGAAGCTTGAGAAGATGTAAATTCAGATGTTTGTGTGGTTGTTGTAGCCTGTGTTGTAGGTACTGTACTAGTGCTCACTTCTGGTGATGGTGTTGTAGTTGATGGAACAGATGTAGTTGTTGAGTCATTGTTCGCAGTGAGTGTAGCTAGAGTAGATGGGCTTGTTGTAGCCTGTGTTGTAGATACTGTACTACTGGTCAATCCTAGTGATAATGTTGTAGTTAATAGAACAGTTGAAGTTGTTGATTCATTTTTCGTAGTGGTTGTAGTTACAATCGATTCAGGAGTTTGTGTAATTGTTTGTCCTGTCAGCGTTGTTGGCTGTGCTCGGAATACTGTGCTTGTAGTCAATTTAGTTGGTGGTACAATCATGGTTTCCCCTGCCATTTGTGTTGTCCATTTGGTGGTACTGTTTCCGTCTGTAGTTTCTGCTGTATTTGATATTGTAGTTTGAGCTCCAGCCCCATAAAGCACCAGCCAAAAGCACACTGTTGCAATAATACACTATAATCATTTAAAGTTGCAAAATAATTCATTTACAAAAGCTTTTTAATAAAATTACTTTAAGACTTATTGATTATTTTGGGTTCATCTGATATTATATATCCAAACAACTTCCTGTGTGTTGTGAAAGATTGTAAGAGGTACATTTACTCATATTAGATTTATTTTTCATATTAAGGAAGTAAGGTAATTCACTAATGATTTCTTGTAGGCCACACACACACACACACACACACACACACACACACACACACACACACACACACTCACAAATTGAATTTAAGAACAGATATCTGTATTAAACATAAGCATTCATTAATATGCATTAAACATAGTAGCAGAAGTGTGTGTAGTATAATGTTATACTTTACATTACAAAATATGGCATAAACATACATTACATTCTGAAGTGAAAGATCAAATATACTTACATATCTTGAAGGGAGTTGTGTAAAAGGTGCCATATCTTTTAACGATAGCAAACCTGCTGACATTCAGCCAGATCAATTCAGAATTATTATTACAATACCTGAGGGCATGGTCTGAAATTGTTGCCAAAATACAGCCTACATATAATGTTTGGCATGTAACAATATGAGTAAACCTTCATCCAGGTTGGTCTGGAAATCATGTCCAAATATGCTCCTGAGGCTTTTCAGTAGAATACAATAAGCAAAAACCTTTTTTTTAAATCACCCAAGATGATGGAAATAATCGGCATAGTTTTGACATATTGGGGTGTTTTGAACTTTTTGCACATATATTTCAAACAACTATAACCATAAACCTACTTCCAAATTAAGTATCTATCTATTGATCTATCTATCTATCTATCTATCTATCTATCTATCGATCTATCTATCTATCTATCTATCTATCTATCTATCTATCTATCTATCTATCCATTTCATAAAAATGCTAGGCATAATAATAACAATTATTATACTAACAAAGTTATCTGGTCAAAAAAATTTACCTTATTATATTTTTCATGGTGATAATTTCCAAAGATTTTCCAAGCTCAAATGATGCTCTCTCTCTCACTCTTCCAGCAAAATCCTTACTGAGAACAGGATCTCATTAAGAAATGATTTACCACAATTTCACCCTGATTTATAAGGAGTGGTTACGGGTGTAACGCTGAAGATGTCATTGAGACAAAGGCTATTTTTAAAACACTTACAATAATGGGTGTTTCTTTTTACAGAGATGTTTTACATACTGTTTGATACAAATTATAAAAGTAGCCCAGGCAACAGAGTTAAACTTGATTTAGAAATAGAACAAATTTTAGAATTATATGGATTTTATGTATAAGGTGTACAATTGGTTTAAATGTATAGTAATGGACTATATTATATTAAACAAACGCTAAGATTGTATTTATTTATTGTTTAGCAATTACCAATTTACACATATACCAAATGTGTGCTGCATTCAAAGTATAAATCAGTCTAACAAAATAGTCACTGGTTCACCAGAGTTTTTAAGGTCGAGAAAATATGATCATATAATCCAAATCTTCTCGTCCCTACACTGGCTTCCTGTTAAGTTTCAAATCCACTACAAACTACTGCTTTTTTCTTATAAAACACTAAATGGTTTATCTTCATGTATCTCCAGTCTTCTAACACGCTACAATCTGCCATGCTCCCTGGGATCTCAAAACTCTGGGCTTCTGGTAGTTCCTAGAATAGCAAAGTCCACTAAAGGTGGTAGAACATTCTCACATTTAGCTCCTAAACTCTGGAATAGTCTTCCTGACAGTGTTCGGGGCTCAGACACACTCTCCCAGTTTAAGTGCAGATTAAAGACGTATGTTTTTAGCGAGTTCTACACATAACACACATCACAACAGGAAAACTAAATTGGAGGTATTTAGAATTGCGTATAAAGACAGTATGCTCAGCTACAGACGGGCGCTAAAAGCTGCTAGAGCTGAACACCTAAACAAACTCATAGAAAATAACAAACACAATCCCAGGTTCCTTTTTAGTACTGTAGCTAAACTAACTACAAATCAGGGATCTGAAAATTGTGTTCCATCACAGTTTAGTAGTGACGACTTTATGAATTTCTTCACTGAAAAAATAGAGAACATTAGAAAAACAATTGTGGCAGTTCAACCTCTGACAGCATCTCCTGAGACAGTGTTACCCTCAACTCCACAACTCCACTGTTTTACATGTATAGGACAGGAAGAGCTGTATAATGTTATTGCCAAAGCTAAATCGACAACATGTCAGTTAGATCCAATTCCTACTAAACTACTGAAGGAAGTGTTATATACAGCTGGTGAACCTCTTCTGAATATTATTAACTCCTCACTATCGTTAGGACTCGTCCCTAAATCCCTCAAGTTAGCAGTTATTAAGCCCCTCATTAAAAAACCTAATCTGGATCCAAACACGGTATCAAATTACAGACCAATTTCAAATCTCCCATTTATGTCTAAGATTTTAGAAAAGATTGTCGCTGCCCAGTTATGTTCCTACCTGCAAGAGAACAATATCTTTGAAGAATTTCAGTCAGGTTTTAGGCTCCATCATAGCACAGAAACTGCTCTAGTTAAAATAACTAATGACCTGTTTTTAGCTTCAGACCAAGGCTTCATTTCGCTGTTGGTTTTACAAGATCTTAGTGCTGCATTTGACACTATAGATCATGATCTCCTCCTAGATCGCTTACAAAATTACGTCGGCATTCAGGGACAGGCATTAAGCTGGTTTAAATCCTACCTGTCCGATCGTTACCATTTCGTAGATTTAAATGGAGAGCTATCCAGGCTAATGCAAGTAAATTATGGTGTGCCGCAAGGTTCAGTTCTAGGACCCCTGCTCTTCACAATATACATGCTCCCGTTAGGAAATATTATTAGAAGGCATGGAATTAGCTTCCATTGTTATGCTGATGATACTCAGCTATATATTTCATCTAAACCAGGCGATACAGCTCAATTAACCCGGATAACTGAGTGTGTTAAGGAAATAAGAGATTGGATGACCCATAACTTTCTACTTTTAAATTCTGATAAGACTGAGATTTTGCTCATCGGCCCTAAAACTAGTATACAGACGCTCCAGCATCTTAACCTGCATTTAGACGGATGTTCTGTAAACACTAGTTCAACGATAAAAGACCTAGGAGTTATTTTAGACAGCGACTTGTCTTTCAAAAATCATATCAACCAAGTTACAAAAACAGCCTTCTTTCACCTTAGAAATATTTCTAAGCTAAGAAATATGTTGTCCATATCGGATTCAGAGAAGCTCGTCCATGCGTTCATGACCTCCAGAATAGATTATTGTAATGATGCGTTCATGACCTCCAGATTAGACTACTGTAATGCGTTACTAGGTGGATGTCCTGCGTCATTAATAAACAAGCTTCAGTTAGTCCAGAATGCAGCAGCCAGAGTTCTTACAAGGGCAAGAAAATATGATCACATAACCCCGATCTTATCGTCCCTACACTGGCTTTCTGTTAGGTTTCGAATAGACTACAAACTATTACTTCTCACTTATAAAGCACTAAATGGTTTGGCTCCCATTTATCTATCCAGTCTTTTAACACGCTACAATCCGCCACGCAGCCTGAGATCTCAAAACTCTGGGCTTCTAGTAGTTCGTAGAATAACAAAGTCCACTAAAGGTGGTAGAGCATTTTCACATTTAGCTCCTAAACTCTGGAATAGTCTTCCTGACGGTGTTCGGGGTTCAGACACACTCACCCAGTTTAAGTGTAGATTAAAAACATATCTTTTTAGCAAAGCCTACACATAACACACATCACATCATAACCTTGTGCTCCAGAACATCTGATCACATGCACATTATCAACTTGTGCTGTTAATATCATGAACAGCAGCTACGCTAATTCCTTTCCACTGCTTCTCTTTCTCTCCCCATAACGAGACACCCTGAGGTTTGGCCAGCTCCAGTCACCTCCCACCTCGTGGTGATTACGGACCTTTGAAGAAGTAGATGCCGAACTCGCAAACATCCCGAACCATCTAGAGACGTACCAGTGTCAATTGGATCCCGCTACATGTGGACCTCCTGGAGTGTTAAGGCTCTGGCATGGAGAAGCTGATGCTGGATCTGTGGTGATCACAAATGCTGAGCTTATAAAACTAGGAGCTACTAACCATAAAGACTGTTTAAGACTGCAGAAAGAACATTACTTATAATCTTATACTCCAGTACTCATGTTAGTTCTCACTCTCCAGTGTTCTGTATTGTTGGAAAATTTATGATCAAACTCTTGATGTCACCCAGATGAGGATGGGTTCCCCTTTTGAGTCTGGTTCCTCTCAAGGTTTCTTCCTCATAACATCTAGGGGAGTTTTTCCTTGCCACAGTCGCCACGGCTGCTCATCAGGGACAAATTCACACCATCACCTTCACTGTTGATTTGTGTAAAGCTGCTTTGAGACAATGTCTGTTGTGAAAAGCGCAATACAAATAAACTTGACTTGAATCACATCATAACCTTGTGCTCCAGAACATCTGATCACATCACATTATCAACTTGTGCTGTTAAGTCAAGTCAAGTCAAGTTTATTTGTATTGCGCTTTTCACAACATACATTGTCTCAAAGCAGCTTTACAGAAATCAACAGTGAAGGTGAATAGTGTGTGTTTATCCCTGATGAGCAGCCGTGGCGACTGTGGCAAGGAAAAACTCCCATGTAGGAATCTTAGACAAAATTTTTAGACATAAATGGGAGATTTGAAATTGGTCTGTAATTTAATAGTTTGTTTGGATCCAGATTAGGTTTCTTAATGAGGGGCTTAATAACTACTAACTTAAGGGGTTTAGGGACGTGTCCTAAAGATAGTGAGGAGTTAATAATATTCAGAAGAGGCTCACCAGCTGTATATTACACTTCCTTCAGTAGTTTAGTTGGAATGGGATCTAACTGATATGTTGTTGATTTAGCTTTGATAAAAACATCATACAGCTCTTCCTGTCCTGTCCATGTAAAACAGTGTAGATGTGGAGTTGTAGGTGAGATTGGATCAGGAGATGCTGTCAGAGGTTGGACCTCCACAATTATTTTTAGTGAAGAAAATCATAAAGTCGTCACTACTAAACTGTGATGGAACACAATTTTCAGATCCCTGATCTGTAGTTAGTTTAGCTACAGTACTGAAAAGGAACCTGGGATTGTTTTTGTTGTTTGCTCAGGTGTTTATTGTTAGCAGTTATGGGTTTAGTGAGAAATCAGGCAGGTTATTTATGAATCTGTTCTTAGTGCTTGGAACAAAAGTCCTACCAGGTCGATAACGTGGTGAAACACGGCTAATCTGCTCTACCGGTAGTGTGTACAGTATGAGGTAATGGTCTGTGATGTCATCACTCTGAGGTAAAATATCTATATCAGTGACGTCTGCTCCGTGGGATATTAAGACTAGTGTGTGGTTAAAGCGGTGAGTTGGTCTGGTGACTTTGTTTAACCCCAAAAGAGTTTAACAAGCCGATAAATGATAATCCTAGAGCATCGTTTACATCACCTACATGAATATTAAAATCTCCTACAAGCAGCAATTTATCAAAATTGATCAAGAGGTCTGTTAGAAAACAAGCAAACTCGAAGAAAGTCAGCGTAGGGTCCTGGGGGTCTGTACACGGTGACCAGAGCAAGTTTTCTATGTATGTCTGAATGTACAATTTTAAGAACGAGCACTTCAAATGATTTAAAGCTGAATCCTAACATCTGACTAACATTACTGACATCAGTCTCAGTGAGACAGAGTGCTGAGAGATTATTATCTGTGATCATCTTATTTACAATCAGTGCTTTGGGTGCAAGTGATCTAATGTTTAAAAGACCAAACTTTAGAACTACGTTGTGACTGTTTATCTGGCATTTTTCAGTTTTAACTGCAATGAGAATATTTCTGGATCTTGTGTATTTACTTCTTGGTTTTACTACATGAGGAATCGATACGGTTTCTATAAACTGGGTGGTGTGTGAACTTGTAACTATTTGGTCTGTTGTATAAATGTTCTCATTGTTGTAAATTTCCTGATGTCTTACCAGTCAGATGGTGTGAAGTATCCTAGAGATGTTATCTGATAGCACTGCTGCTCCAACTCTGCTGGGGTGCAGGCCATCAGGGCGGAAGAACCTAGGACGCTCCCCGAAACAATTCCAGTTATTGATAAAGAGAAGTTTGTGCTCTGGACACCATGACTGTAACCATTCATTTAGAGCTAAAAGTCTACTAAACTTCTCAGCCCCTCGTTGGTAAGTGGGAAGAGGTCCTGACACTATGATCCTTGTTGAGTGCGATGTGCTGCGTACCGCGGAAAGGGGCAAAGCGGTTCTCGGTCGAGATCTTGGTGGTGGTGGCAGGGGAGACGTCCTCGACCGGGGCTTGGCTCAGCTTGACTACAGGCACAAGTCAGGAAGACCAAAACAAGTTAGGATAATTAAAAGAGAAAAAATGGATAGATAGATAGATAGATAGATAGATAGATAGATAGATAGATAGATAGATAGATAGATAGATAGTAAAGTTTTTTGAAAACGCAGAGAGAAATACAAACATGGAACTTGCGGCAAACAAGTCAAACACAGGAAACTTAATATCATGAACAGCAGCTACGCTAATTCCTCTCCACTGCTTCTCTTTCTCTCCCCATCCCAAGGCATCCTGAGGTTGCTCCAGCTCCAGTCACGTCCCACCTCATGAAGATTATCGACTTTAAAGAAGTAGATGCCCACAAACATCCCGAACCATCTATAGAAATGTTGAACTATTTTATGAGTTGCTCAGTAGATCCTGGTTCCATCATCTCAACTGACTGTAGAAAGAGCATCACTCATAATCACACACTCCAGTGCTTATGTTAGTTCTCTCTCTTCAGTGTTCTGTATTGTTTAAAGTCTAAAATCACACTTTTGATTCTTAGTTCTTCTCAAGGTTTCTTCCTCATAACAACTAAGGGAGTTTTTCCTTCACCACAGTCTCCCTCAGTCTTAATCAGTCATAAACACACATAGTTCAATTCTTAAGTTCTGTAAAGCTGTGTTGAGACAATGTCCATTGTGAAAAGCACAACAGAAATAAACTTGATTTGAAACTTAGTCTGTCAGCGAGGTCACAGCTCAAACCAGGATTGGCTGTTCACATGGCAGGCATGTTGGTGGTCTTCCACTGGGGAGTGTGAGCCCATATGCAGAGACAAACAAGGGGCTGGAAAAAAGCCTGTGATATTTATTAGCATTATATGAAGTGCAAGAAAGGAAAAATAAAAGCAGAAATAAAAATATATAATCCCAACAGTAAGAAAGAAAATACAAACTGGGAATTAAACAGGTAGAAACCAAGGAAAACACAGGAAAACTATTAGTATTACACAGGTGTGAGATATCCTTGATCAGCAGTCAGAGTAACCTTGTCCTAGATTTAGTTGACCCAGAACATTCATGTGAGAAAACCCAAACTGTCGCCTTCTGGTATGGCTAACCTGCATTTTGTTGCTTCTGCTAAACAAATAACATGACCAGATGTGGAGTTATTATCGTCAACCGGTTTTATGTTCTCACAATATGTTAATATGTATCTTGTTGTCATTAGTAGTTTTGTGTGTGCTGACCTAGAATAACCTTTTTGGATACTTCTGTTGACTGTACCCTGAACTATCTTTTTGTGGCATGTGTTATTTTGCTCGTACGCACACAGTGGTTCCTGTGTTTCTGTTTTAGGCTTATCTTTTGCAGGCTCAGCATAACCTTGTGGAGTTGTCTCTTCTGTTCACACACACACACACACACACACACACACCTGGCAGCCCACCCCCTTCCTCTCCTTCTATTCGGAAATATATATTAATGTGTGACACAATAAAACTTTGGAACTTCCCTCTGAAACGCTGACTCGTGTGTTTCATTGAGACATACCCTTGCTCACATAGGAAAGCAGAGATCCAGAGGAAAGGCTGAATTCGAGGGAATCCCTTCCACACACCACTGATGTTGTTCTGCTGCAGCTGATCCTCCATGTTCCGTCTGTAGTATTTATTTCGTCCCACAGTGGGGACATTTCTCTGTTACAGCAGCAAAGAAAAAGAAATGCAAATAAATAAAAGAATAGACACATACTACAGTATACAGTATATAGACAACACAATGTATAAATACAAAGAAGTAAAAATAGACCATGAGTAAGTAGTTACGCTAACAGACATATTGTACACAGGTAATATTGCACAGTTGTAAAGATTTCTGTTATTGCACGTGTTGTTTAAGATACAATGTTATTGTTATTATTGCAGTTTAACAGTTATAAGAGTGTGTATTATGCTGACTGGTTCACTGAAAGCTGCTTTGATTGTAAAGTCTAATAATAGCAGGGAGAAAAAAAGTCTGTATCGCTTAAAGACTCTCACCCCTGTTTCATACACCTCCTGTTTTCATACACACTGTTTCATACAGGGGGTGAGAGTCGTTCTCCAGTAATGATGATAGTTTTGATGATAGCTACCTTCCTCCTTCTCCCACCTGCTGATGGATGGATGGATGGATGGATGGATGGATGGATGGATGGATAGATAGATAGATAGATAGATAGATAGATAGATAGATAGATAGATAGATAGATAGATAGATGTCATTGTATAGTACAGGTACACAGCAACGAAATGCAGTTTGACATCTACAAGAAGTTCAAAAAGTAGCAATCGTGCAAATTTTTCAAAAAAATATGTAGCATATTTATAGCATGTCATATATATGTAAGCAAATGTACAAAGGTTAAATATAAAGGCTGTAGCAGTACAGAGACATGTGGACATCATTAAGAAGTACAGATAGATGTTCTAAGGCTAAGTCATTGAAGAGGAATGTGCAGAAGTGGAAGGTTATAAGATTATGGCATTTAAGAAATGTGCAAGCTGAATAAACAAGTCCACTATATATATATATATAAAATAAACAAATGCCATAATCTAACCTTCCACATCTGCACATTCCTCTTCAACTCTAGTTAAAAAAGCACAACAACACATGTACTTATTGAGAAGTCTTGTCCCTGAAACTATTGAGAAGCCTTGTCCCTGAACCTGCTGGTTCTGGTGCGTAAGTTCCTGTATCTCCTTCGTGATGGAAGGAGGTTAAACAGTTTATGACTGGGATGTGAAGAGTCCTTGATGATGTTGTGAGCTCTGCGCAGACATCTGCTGTGGTGAAGGTGTTCAATGGCAGGTAGTTGGGTGCCAGTGATGCGTTGGGCGGTTTTGACCACAATTTGAAGTGCTTTATGTTCACACACAGTGGAGCCTCCGTACCATACAGTGATGGAGTTGGTCAGGATGCACTCGATGATGCAGCGGTAGAAACTCGTTAAAATCCCTGGGGACAGATCAGCTTTTTTGAGTCTTTTCAATAAGTACAGGTGCTGTTGTGCTTTTTTAACTACTGCTGAAGTGTTCTGCTGCCAGGACAGATCCTGAGAGATGTGAACTTCCAGGAAATTAACATCAGTTCCATTGATGTTTACTGGTAGATGTCTCCTGCTGTTGGATTTCCAAAAGTCCACAATGAGCTCTTTAGTCTTTGTGGCATTGAGGGTCAAGTTGTTGTTGGCATACCATGCTGTCAGACTTTAGATCTCTTCCCTGTAGGCCGATTCGTCTGGCCGACCACAGTGGTGTCATCTGCATACTTGATGATGTTGGAGTTATACAGAGGAGCACAAACGTGGGTGAACAGGGAGTAGAGTAGTGGCCTCAGAACACAGCCCTGCGGTGATGCTGGATCTGTGGTGATCGAAAATGCTGAGCTCATCAAACTAGGAGCTACTAACCATAAAGACTGTTTAAGACTGCAGAAAGAACATCACTTATAATCTTATACTCCAGTGCTCATGTTAGTTCTCACTCTCCAGTGTTCTGTATTGTTGGAAAATTTATGATCAAACTCTTGATGTCACCCAGATGAGGATGGGTTCCCCTTTTGAGTCTGGTTCCTCTCAAGGTTTCTTCCTCATAACATCTAGGGGAGTTTTCCCTTGCCACAGTCGCCACGGCTTGCTCATCAGGGACAAATTCACACCATTCACCATCACTGTTGATTTCTGTAAAGCTGCTTTGAGACAATGTCTGTTGTGAAAAGCGCTATACAAATAAACTTGACTTGACTTGACTTGACTATGCCAGTGTTCAGAATGATGGTTGAGGATACCTGGTTGCCCAACCTGACAGATTGAGGTCTGTTGGTGAGAAAGTCCAGAATCCATCTGCAAGTGGAGGTGCAGATACCCAGGTAATTAAGCTTAGTGATCAGTACAGTGGGGAGGACTGTATTGAATGCAGAGCTAAAGACAATGAACAGCATTCTGATGTAGGTGTAGCTTTTATCCAGGTGGGTGAGAGCAAAATGAAGGGCTGTGAAAGCTGCATCCTCTTTGACAGGTTGAAAATGTCAGTTAAACCTGTGCTAGTTGTCCAGCGCATGCTATGAGAACATGTCCCGGTATGCCATCCAGGCCAGCTGCCTTGCGTGCATCCACTCTGCTAAACGCTGAATAGAAGTCCGTTGTTGAGAGTGAAAGTGGGCTGTAAGCTGTAGAAGAGTCCGTGGTTTAAGTGAAATGTCCTGTTGTTTGATTGAAACGAACAAAAAAGCGATTGAGTTTCTGTTGTGAAAAGTGCTATAGAAATAAACTTGACTTGATGTGTTGGTATGGTCCAAAACAGATGATGTTTAAATGTCCATGTTTGTGTGTGAGTCCAGTGTGGCTTGTAAGGCGAACATGTTCCAGTCAGTATCCTGAAACTGTTGCTGTAGAGAAGAAATGGCCCCCTCTGGCCATACCTTTACTGTCCTCACAGCTGGTTTCACCCATTTGATCAGTGGTGTGTATTTGGGTAGCATGGACAAAGAGAGGTAATCAGACTGACCCAAGTGGGGGAGGGGAATGGCCGTGTATGCCCCAGGTATGTTTGTGTATACCTGGTCCAGTGTTTTGTCCCCTCTGGTAGAGTAGGAGACATTACGGTGAAATTAAAAAAAAAACAGATCTCAGGTTGGAGTGGTTGAAATCTCCAGCAACAGTGATAGCTTCTTCAGAATGTGCAGACTGCTGTTTGCTGATAGCTGCATGCAGTTCCTCTTTCGCTAGTTTAGCTTCAGCATTCGGCAGAATGTACACCGCAGTCACAACAATGGCTGAGAATTCTCTCGGTAAATAAAAGGGTCTGAACCTAATCATCAAATACTCTAAATGAACACAGCAATGACTTTCAGTCATTCGAGGGAATCCCTTACACCATGATTTGTTAACATAAATGCACAAACCTCCACCTCTGCGCTCACCAGAGTCCTCTGCTGTCCTGTCCTCCCGAAAAACACTGCTACCCCCCAGCTCAATGGCGCTGCTGGGAATGTTCTCGTTGAGCCATGTTTCTGTAATAATCATGATGTTACATTCCTTAATCCGCTTGTGAGATGTTATCCGGAGCAGCGGTTCATGCATTTTGTTCTCGAGAGACATTGGCAAGAAAGACGCTTGGAGTCAATTGTTGATGCAAGTTTAGCCTTAGCCTAGCCCTGATGCCACCTTGCTTCCCCTTCTCTGTTTATGGTTTCGGTGCCGGTGCTGTGGTCTCGATGGCGGCGGAGCCGGATCAGCGGTCCGTGGTGTTCAGGCGATTTCCCGGGGGAGTTCAAAGTTTGTAGAAAGCACCTCTCTGTAGTTGTGGCCGATTTTTAATAATGCTTGTCGGCTGTATGAGATGTGTGCAAGTCTGTTCTGAGTGAAAGAACTTGCAGTTGGTGGAGAAATCGCAAATTCTGGAGAGACGCTGGGCCTCGTGCCACCATCTTGATCTTACCTCCCCAGGACTGAGCTGGACTTCCTGATCAGCTTGTCCAGTCTTTTCATTTCTGCAGTAGAGATGCTGCTGCTCTCCCTGCACTCCAAAAGTCCTTAGTCTCCCCAGAAGAAAGAGTCTTTAGATTGCCTCAGTATTGTCTGTCCAGTCAAATTTGCTGTTCGGATGAACACCCAGGTATTTAAGAGTCCACTCTCACAATGTCCATTCCCTGAATGTTCACTGGTGGTAATGAAGTGTGTTTGTGCCAAGGAAATCCACCACCAGTTCTTTGGTTTTACCCACGTTTATCTGAAGGCAGCATCTGAAGATCACCGTTGGCACCAGTCCACAAAGGTGGACTCCATGTCATCATCATCTGTGTTCAAAACGACGATGGCAGAGTAATCAGAGAACTTCTGCAGGTGACAGGTTGCTCAGCTGAACATAAAGTCTGCAGTGTAGACGGTGAAGAGAAACGGGGCTAGAACCGTTCCCTGCTGGGCTCCAGTGTTGCAGACAACGATGTCAGACTCACAGTCACAAATCCTCACATACTGTGGTCGGTCTGTGAGGTAGTCCAATATCCAGGCAGACAGGTAATGGTCCACTCCCATGTACACCATCTTATCCCTTAAGGAGCACAGTTTGGATGGTGTTAAAAGCACTAGAGAAGGAAAAAAAAATTGACTCGCACTTTGCTCCCAGCCTTTTCCATGTGTGAAGTAGCCCGATTTAGGAGGAAGATGACAGCGTCTTCCACTCCAATGCCAGGTTGGTAGGCAAACTAAAGTGGATCCATTGATGGGCTTACCAGAGGTTGGATATAAGTAAGCACCAGCCTCTCCAATGACTAGTCGGTAGTCCCAAAAGTCTTGGGCGCTCTCAGGCACTACGCAGGATGTTTTCCATAGCTGTGGCACCTTTCCCAGCCTCAGACTCAGGTTAAACATGTACAGCAATATGCCACACAGTTGGTTTGCACATGTCTTAAGGAGCATGGAGGCCCTGTGTGAACTCTACGGTGCTATTAGCGACCTGCAGAATGCTCACCCCGAAGGATTGTTTATTCACATGGTTATTTCAACCATGTGAATCTCAGGACTGTGCTTCCTAAACTCCATCAGCATGTGGACTTTGCAACGAGAGGAGCGAACACGCTGGATCTTGTTTACACAAACAACCCCAGGCGTGTATCATGTGGAGCCCCGCCCCCATCTCGGATACTCAGACCACTGCTCTGTTATGTTAATTCCAGCATACAGACCGCTCGTCAGACGCTCTAATCCGGTTCAGAAACAGGTGAAAACCTGGCCAGAAGAAGCTACTTCTCCTCTTCAGGACTGTTTTGAGTGCACTGACTGGGACATGTTTAGAGAGGCTGCAACCTACGGCGATTCCATTAACTTGGAGGACTACACATCATCAGTGACCAGCTACATCAGATCTTTTACCGTTGAACAAGTAGCTACAGAAAATCCTTCTAAATGCAGGTTCAACTGCTGGAGTTTCTGTGTACTGGTTTTTGGGCCAATGAGCAAAATCTCCGTCTTATCAGAATTTATTAATACAGTAGTAAGTTATGATTCATCTAATTGAGTGTATCGCCTGGTTTTGATGAGATATATAGCTGGGTGTCATCAGCATAACAGTGGAAGCTAAACCCATGCCTTCTAATAATATTTCCTGAAGGGAAGCATGTATATTGTGAAAAGCAGGCACAAACTGAACCTTGTGGCACCCCATAATTTACTAGCATTAGCCTGGATAGCTCTCCATTTAAGTCTTCAAAATGGTAACGATCAGACAGGTAGGATTTAAACCAGCTTAATGCCTGTCCCTGAATGTAATCCAGGAGAAGATCATGATCTATAGTGTCGAACGCAGCACTAAGATCTAGTAAAAACCAACAGCGAGATGAAGACTTGGTCTGAAGCTAAAAACAGGTCATTAGTGATTTTAACTAGAGCAGTTTCTGTGCTATGATGGAGCCTGAAACCTGACTGAAACTGAACAAAGATATTGTTCTCTTGTAAGTGGAAACAGAACTGGGCAGCGACAATCTTTTCTAAAATCTTAGACATAAATGGCAGATTTGAAATTGGAAATTGGTTTAGGATCAAATTTTGCATGAACAGTTCTGCATATCTACATCCATCACTGAACAGAGTTCATCAATAATGATAGAACTGTAATAAATGGACATTTGGTCCGTTTATTTGAGGATAGGTTCCTTTTGAAGTCTGGACATATCAAATGTTTAAACCGAGAACATTTTATCATTTTAAGGTAAAAATAAGTAGATTTTAAATGTCATGGCATAAACACATCCAAAGAAAGTTGGGACAAGGAGGAAAACTTAGTTGTGGAAGTGGAAACTGGTTTTTATTAATAGTAGCTGGTAAACTTGGCTGCGGCAACTCCAGCACTCTCCTCATGTTGTACATATTGTGTTTTTTTTGTTGTTGTTTATATAATCCTATGTAACATAAAAAAGAATGTTAAAGTAAAAATGTCATGGTGTGAGCGATCTGCAAATATGACAATAAATAGTTGTCCTTGTCTTGTCATGTCTTGTTATCTTGATGTTCTTTGCTGAAAATGTTTCTTTCATCATTCACTTGTTTACACACCTGGCAAGCAATTTAACAATACTATAAATGTGCAACAAATGTATTTAGCTACAGATTAGGAACTTTAAATCTGCTTTGCTCAAAGGGTCAACAAAGCAAACTTAAAGTGCTCCATATTACAAATACGGCTTGTGTAATTGTGTCCTTTCAACTCGAGGCAACAGACTGGGGATGAACTACAGTGTTCTAAAACTGGCCTATACTGAACATTATTCAGGAAAAAGAGCATTCTTGGGCTATTTGGGCTGTAATGTTTATTTACATGAAAAGCTGTGTAACCCGGGTCATTAACCCTAGGTCACTAGCATTTATTGGCAATTTTATATAACTATTTTTATCAAATGTATAAATATATATAGAAAAAGAAGGAAAAGAAAAATGCAGGAAAATTGCTTTATAAATGAAAATTAGAAATGCTTTTGAGCCGATTGCTCGTTGGTGAGGTGAAAGGTTAGCCCCGCCCCTTGCCGGAAAATAGCGGCCATGCAGGCAGCACGAGAGGGAAACGCGATTCCACAGATTGGAATCCTCTGTTTAGTAATCCAGCGATTAGATTATTAAAAAGTTGATTATACAGCTGTGCTGTGTGAAGTTTTGAGAACAGTATTGTGTGTACAGTTGAACGGGAATTGATGAGACTGAGGCAATACGATACAATATACATCTTTTCTGGGGAGAAACAACTTGATTGTTTTTCCTGATTTATTCTTTTCCTTGTCGAGTACAAACTTTGTTATAGGAAGTGTATTTTTTTTTTTTTTTTGTATTGCAAACACTGAATTGTAATTTGAAAAAGAAATGTAAAAAAAGTAATGTGATGTAAAAGTTCAAAAATGCTTTAAGTGTATGAATATGATGTTATGACTGTATAAAGTCATGTTCAAAGCTTTATAAGATGTGTTATGTGTTAGGGAGAATTTCTTACCGTGAAATAAGCGCCATGCGGTGCTAGCATGCTCACACTGTGCACAGGCCTCGTGCTGGACTGAGCACGTGGTGCATTAGCATGGATGTGCTCGTGCATGTGCTCATGTATGTGCTCGTGCATGTGCTCATGTATGTGCTCATGTATGTGCTTGTGCATGTGTTTGTGCATGTTCTCATGTATGTGCTCATGTATGTGCTCGTGCATGTGTTTGTGCATGTTCTCATGTATGTGCTCATGTATGCAAATGATTGAGACGGGAATTTTGGCTTAAATTGAAATGATTTATTTGGACAATGGAATTATTGTTTCATTTTGGCTTTGTTGTTACAAGGCTGGTTTTTTTTTATTTTTTTGTGAGAATTGTTCCTGAATCCTGTCCGGGGCTGGTGAACCTTTCCATCATTTCATACCTGGAAACAGAGAAAAGAGCGTGAAGTCTGAACTGGTAGGATCAAACTAATTTTTAAGTTGGTAATGAAATAACAGTGTTGAATGATAAAATACAGAATACAAATAAACAAATTTCACACGCTGAATTTCAAAATCAATGTTTCAGTTTTTGCATTCAACTCAATCTTAATGTCCAGTTGAGTTTAAGTTCGATACTCAGTCTCAAGTTCAAAAATATAAACCAATGTTCAGCAGAAGTGGAAGAAAAAATTCAATCCAGAAGAAAAAAACTAAATGTTTGATCCACTAAAGGTCCAGGTAGAAAAAAATTAACTTTAAAAGAGAAGTTTTGAGGAGTAAAAATAATCAATCAGAACAATACACTAGTCTTTGCTCTGTTGAATGACTCTGTTCTTTATTCTACTTTATTCTGTGTGATTAATTGATTAGAGACTATTATTAGATTACACTTTTATACTTATTGCTTACTTTTGCTCCTGTGAGACGACCCTTATCTTCTGATTCTGGTCCACAATTATCACCAGTGGTTGGCGTGGTTCCACAAGTGTTTCATGCAGTGACCTAGAGTTGGTTAGAAAAGTGCTACACACTCGTGGGACCATGTTACAGCTGCTATAATCCTCTTCTTCTTTTTTCGTCTTTTCTCCCATTAGGGGTCTCCACAGCAGATCATCCATCTCCATAACCCCCTGTCTTCTACATCTGCCTCTATCAACTACCTGCATGTCTTCCTTTACCACATCCATAAACCTCCTCCTTGGTCTTCCTCGTGTCTCCATCCTCAGCATTCTCCTACTGATATACCCCATGTTCCTCCTCTGCACATGTCCAAACCATCTCAATCTCGCCTCCCTCACCTTGTCATCAAAACGTCCTACATGCACTGTCCCTCTAATAAACTCATTTCTAATCCTGTTCATTGTTGTCACTTCCAACAAAAACCTTAACATCTTCAGCTCTGCTACCTCCAGCTCCGCATCCTGTCTTTTACTCAATGCCACTGTCTCTAATCCATACAACATCTCAGGTCTCACCACAGTCCTATAAACTTTCCCTTTCACTCTCACAGATACTCTTCTATCACAAATCACTCCTGCTATCACTCTTCTCCACCCACTCCACCCTGCCTGCACTCTTTTCTTCACTTCTCTAACACACTCTCCATTACTCTGCACTGTTGACCCCAGGTACCTGAACTACTCCACCTACTCCCTCCCTGCAACCGCACCACCCCATTGCCCCCCCCCCCTCATTTACACATGTACTGCCTTATTCCTACTGACTTTCATTTCCCTTCTCTCCAGCATGTACCTCCACCTCTCCAGGATCTTCTCCACAACTCCTCTCTCCACCCTGTTGTACGCTTTCTCTAAATCCACAAACACACAATGCAGCTCCTTCTGACCTTCTCTATACTTCTCCATCAACATTCTCAAAGCAAATAATTAGTCTGTGGTGCTCTTCCTCGGCATGAAACCATACTGCTGCTCACAGATGGTCACCTCTTCTCTCAGCCTGGCTTCCACTACTCTTTCCCATAACTTCATGGTGTGACTGAACATCTCCACGCTTCTACCGGTATGTCATCTTGTCCAACCGACTTTCCACTCTTCATCCTCTTAATCACTGCTCTCACTTCCTCCTTACTAATCCTATCTACATCCTGCTTTACATCTCCACACCATCCAACCTTCTCTCTCTCTGATTTTCCTCATTCATCAGCTGCTCAATATCCTCCCTCCATCTTCTCAACACACTCTCCTCACTAGTCAACACATTTCCATCTCCATCCTTTACTGCTCTAACTTGCAGCACATCCTTCCCAGCTCGGTTCCTCTGCCTGGACAATCAGTATAATTTTTTTTTTTTCTTTCTCAGTCAGTCATATTTATTTATTGAGCACATTTAAAAACAGCTGTTGGCCAAAGTGATGTACAGAATTTAAGCATATAACAAAATACGAAAGGACAATAGGACAGGAAGAGCTGTATGATGTTATTGCCAAAGCTAAATCAACAACATGTCAGTTAGATCCAATTCCTACTAAACTACTGAAGGAAGTGTTATATACAACTGGTGAACCACTTCTGAATATTATTAACTCTTCACTATTGTTAGGACACGTCCCTAAATCCCTCAAGTTAGCAGTTATTAAGCCCCTCATTAAAAAACCTAATCTGGATCCAAACACGTTATCAAATTACAGACCAATTTCAAATCTCCCATTTATGTCTAAGATTTTAGAAAAGATTGTCGCTGCCCAGTTATGTTCCTACTTGCAAGAGAACAATATATTTGAAGAATTTCAGTCAGGTTTTAGACCCCATCATAGCACAGAAACTGCCCTAGTTAAAATAACTAATGACCTGTTTTTAGCTTCAGACCAAGGCTTCATCTCGCTGTTGGTTTTACTAGATCTTAGTGCTGCATTTGACACTATAGATCATGATCTCCTCCTAGATCGCTTACAAAATTACGTCGGCATTCAGGGACAGGCATTAAGCTGGTTTAAATCCTACCTGTCCGATCGTTACCATTTCGTAGATTTAAATGGAGAGCTATCCAGGCTAATGCAAGTAAATTATGGTGTGCCGCAAGGTTCAGTTCTAGGACCCCTGCTCTTCACAATATACATGCTCCCGTTAGGAAATATTATTAGAAGGCATGGAATTAGCTTCCATTGTTATGCTGATGATACTCAGCTATATATTTCATCTAAACCAGGCGATACAGCTCAATTAACCCGGATAACTGAGTGTGTTAAGGAAATAAGAGATTGGATGACCCATAACTTTCTACTTTTAAATTCCGATAAGACTGAGATTTTGCTCATCGGCCCTAAAACTAGTATACAGACGCTCCAGCATCTTAACCTGCATTTAGACGGATGTTCTGTAAACACTAGTTCAACGATAAAAGACCTAGGAGTTATTTTAGACAGCGACTTGTCTTTCAAAAATCATATTAATCAAGTTACAAAAACAGCCTTCTTTCACCTTAGAAATATTTCTAAGCTAAGAAATATGTTGTCCATATCGGATGCAGAGAAGCTCGTTCATGCGTTCATGACCTCCAGATTAGACTACTGTAATGCGTTACTAGGTGGATGTCCTGCGTCATTAATAAACAAGCTTCAGTTAGTCCAGAATGCAGCAGCCAGAGTTCTTACAAGGGCAAGAAAATATGATCACATAACCCCGATCTTATCGTCCCTACACTGGCTTCCTGTTAAGTTTCGAATAGACTACAAATTATTACTTCTCACATATAAAGCACTAAATGGTTTGGCTCCCATTTATCTATCCAGTCTTTTAACACGCTACAATCCGCCACGCTCCCTGAGATCTCAAAACTCTGGGCTTCTAGTAGTTCGTAGAATAACAAAGTCCACTAAAGGTGGTAGAGCATTTTCACATTTAGCTCCTAAACTCTGGAATAGTCTTCCTGACAGTGTTCGGGGTTCAGACACACTCTCCCAGTTTAAGTGTAGATTAAAAACATATCTTTTTAGCAAAGCCTACACATAACATACATCTCATATCATAACCTTGTGCTCCAGAACATCTGATCACATGCACATTATCAACTTGTGCTGTTAATATCATGAACAGCAGCTACGCTAATTCCTCTCCACTGCTTCTCTTTCTCTCCCCATCCCGAGACACCCTGAGGTGGCCAGCTCCAGTCACCTCCCCCTCTTGGTGATTACGGACCTTTGAAGAAATAGATGCCGAACTCGCAAACATCCCGAACCATCTAGAGACGTACCAGTGTCAATTGGATCCCGCTACATGTGTGGAGTTTTGACATTGGACCTCCTGGAGTGTTAAGGCTCTGGCATGGAGAAGCTGATGCTGGATCTGTGGTGATCAAAAATGCTGAGCTCATAAAACTAGGAGCTACTAACCATAAAGACTGTTTAAGACTGCAGAAAGAACATCACTTATGATCTTATACTCCAGTAATCATGTTAGTTCTCACTCTCCAGTGTTCTGTATTGTTGGAAAAATTTATGATCAAACTCTTGATGTCACCCAGATGAGGATGGGTTCTCCTTTTGAGTCTGGTTCCTCTCAAGGTTTCTTCCTCATAACATCTAAAGGGGGTTTTTCCTTGCCCCAGTCGCCACGGCTGCTCATCAGGGACAAATTCACACCATTCACCATTACTGTTGATTTGTGTAAAGCTGCTTTGAGACAATGTCTGTTGTGAAAAGCGCTATACAAATAAACTTGACTTGACTTGACAAAAGTCAACATAGAATAGGGCAACAGATATTACACTACACAGTAAAAAAATGGGGTGTTAATATTTCAGAGTAAAGTCATTTTAACCCAGATAGAGTATTTTCAACACTTTGGGGAGGAAAGTTGCTCTATCAATGGAGTTAAAAGTGAGTGTAAAAATCTGCAGAAACGCAGTGATAATTTTAACTCTACAACAGTGATGAATCCCCGCCACTCTGCTGTGCTTCTTAAACGGTTAGCACGAATTTCGGTGGAGGAAGATTGTGAAGGAGCAACGCTAGGTCACTGATATTGCTAGGTAAGTAATATCCTTTGTTGTCCACACCAAAACGGTATTTTTTAACTTTACATAATTTTAAAGTGTGCTGATATTAGTTGAGGTCATATTACAAGTTATAGCAACCAGTACTCTGCCAAACTGTTCCTTTATTTGTTGCAATATTTTCACGAATGAAGTTGGTCAGAATGTTTTATGCGTAAAATAACGTTAACTCCGTCACTATAACAAAAAAAGATTTAATACAGTTAATAGCTATTCTTAGCTAATATATTTTTTAGCTTCCCAGGCAGCGTTCATCTAGGTTTTTTATATATACTGGTAACGTTAGCATGCATCTGATAGTTAATGTTGGTCTTATATAACGATAACATAGATCACTGATTGCAAGATGTGTTTGTTTCACATGGCTTAACAATTTTAACGGATTACTGTTCGAACTAAAATAGCCAATGAGCTAGCGAACTTTGGCACAGTTATTTGGTAGCTAATTTGAGACCGTGCCTCTTAACTTTAACTAGCTTTAATTTGCAGCAGAAAATAAATGTTATTTTCAACCGGCACAACTTTGCCTTCTTCAGCCGCCATTTGTAATTGCAGTGTAACATGTGAGAAATGGACAGGTAACTCTTAGTTGAACCAGCCCTACATTATGATTTTGAATATATATTTTCTTTGTTAACAGGGGCAAAATGCTGTTGCGTGTTCAATTCGGGAAAGAGCAGAAATACGTCCAGCTGTCTGAGCTGACATTCAATGCTTTCTTGAAAGAAGGTGGGTACATTAGGTTAAAGATATAGCCTATACATCACGCAATGACAAAATAATACAGCTTTAACCATTTATGTTATGATATCTAGTTAGGTCAATAATCTTTTTTTTTTTTTTTTCATTTACATAAAATTGGCTGCAGATACTTGTCTTTCATCATTTAATGAATACATGAGGCAAACTTAAATATATGAACTTGATTCTTGTGAGAAGGGAATGCATGTTTTTTTATTCAATTTGTTTAAACAGCATGTCTAAAATCCAGCATACCAGAAAGCACGCAGCCAGACATTAAGGTGTATGACCAGTCAGACACAGAAGTTGACATGGAGGTTTTTGAAGAAATAGTGATGTTCCCTGGTGGTCTAGTGGTTAAGACGCAGTGCTCCCACAGCTGCAACCCGGGTTCGATTCCCGGGTCAGGGGACCATCCCCAGCCACTCTCAGTGCCGGTCCCAAGCCCGGATAAATTGGGGAGGGTTGCGTTAGGAAGGGCATCCAGCGTAAAACATGTGCCAAATCAAACGTGCGGAGGATCCGCTGTGGCGCCCCCTAACGGGAGAAGCCGAAAGAAACTTTTAGTGAAGGAGTCACCTGGAACTCTGAGAATCATGCTGGGCAATGGAGGACTTGGTATTCATTTTTGACAATTCACAAATTAGTTTGTTTATTTTAAAGGCCAGAATGAGAACATTTATTGTCTTAAAATACCGGTAACTTTTTCCTGTAAAATGTTTCTATATTTTGTTCCAATTTCATAATGAACAGGTACCTCTCAGTTATCATCATGCTCGGGTACATCTGATGACACCGTCATCCTGAATTACACGCTGTGTGACCCTGTTGAAGAAGAAGCCGCTGCCGAAGGAAGCCAGCCTAAAAGCCACGCCAAATAAACTACGAGGCAAAAGCGGTAAGTGGTGGAAATTGCTAAATCCAAGTTGCTTAAATTGTTAAATCCAATCTGGATGTTGTTTCACCATGGGAAATGTTCTTTAGATAAAAACATTTTTCCATCATTATCACATATGGTTTTACAATAACAGAAAGCACATTTCCACCTATAGTTGATTGAAAAAATCTTAACATCAAAGCCTGGTGGTGAACAAATTATGCAAGAGTATGGAAAAACCAAATCCCTGAAAGATACCACCAGAAGACAGATGATTAACATACTTGCGGCTGAGATGACAGAAACACATGGGTAAGCATTAAGCATATCACTGGGTTGTAAATAAACATTGTTATTATTTTACAAATATTAATTATGTAAATTGTGTTGCGCAATGTCATTTGAGTGTGCTTTTAACTTTGAATTCATATGCTAGAACACCCCCCCCCCCCCCCCCCCCACACAAAAAAAAAAAAAAAAAAAAAAAAAAAAAAAAAAAAAAAAAAGTGTCAGAGTGATGTATGCACAGGAGATAGTAGCTTTGTTTCCCTATCTAGAAGACCCATACTCACAACATGGATATGTAAGTGAATAGGTTATTGCAACATTATGCACATATTCACTCTTTAAAATGTTAAAAGTACTCCTTTAAAATGTATTTATAATCACTTAGGAACATTACTACGATCCAGAGAGTGGTTCAGGATACCTTGCATGGTGATTGAAGACCATACAAAGAAAAACAGCAGAGGAAAGTGGTGCCTCAGTCAGCAAATCTCCAAAAGGTATGTTTACTGATCAGTGATGTGATTATATTGGTGACTTGTGAATTGTACAGAAAGTTTTTAACATTTTATTTTTGTCTTAAGTTGGTGGGCCAGGTCGTGTTCGTAAGCCTTCCACCTTTGACAGAGAGCCATCTGATGAGGATGTGGAAGCAGCTATTGCTGTTTTGAGACACTCTGCTGATGAAAAGACTGTCCGTGACAAAATGAAAATGACATTTATATATCAGCAAGCATTGGTCAACGATGAAGCCAAATCATCAAATGTCTTCTTGGTCTTTCCACGTTTCCTGGACACACCAGGACTGGTATGACATCTTAAATCACAGCATCACCAAAATATCCAATGTAGCATTATGTATCACTCATTACTTTTGTGTGTTACATTGCAGATAGAACAAGATTTCAGATTTCTGTTTGGTGAGGCCACGGCCAACAAATTTTTGGAGAAGTGACAATAAAAGCTTCTTGACTTGACTTGACTTGAACCACTTTTAAAGCAAAAGTAATAAAGGAAAGCCATGGACTTGTACCCACCACGGAACTCTTGGATTTGATGCGCAATGCTGAGTCAGCTGCTGAAGTTGAGAATGGTATGAATGGAACTGTTTTACTTGTTATTGTGGGTTATGTAGGTGTGCAGTGTACATTTTCGTAATGGTGCAAGTTGTCATGTTGAATGCTATGGCATAATGTAAACCAGGTTTTTATTTACTTATTTGTAGGCTGGGACAGTGACATGTCTGCCATTTTGCTGCTTCTACATCTGCTACCACCATCTGCACAAGGTAGAAAGAGGCCGGGAAAGCTTTCTGCGTTTCAAGCTGTAGATCAGCTCATTTAGATTTCAAAAGGTATGCTTAAAGGGTTAGTTCACATCCATTTTTTTTTTTTTTGCTGATTATTTACTAACCCCCATGTCATCCAAGAGGTCCATGTCTTTCTTTCTTCAGTCGAGAATAAATTAAGGTTTTTGAGGAAAACATTTCAGGATTTTTCTCCATATAATGGACTTCAATGGTGACCAACGGTTTGAGGGTTCAAATGAGGGTTGAAAGTCTGTCTCAGTGTAGCTTCAAAGTCTCAATATGATCCCAGCAGAGAAATAAGGTTCTTATCTAGCAAAAAACGATCATTGGTTTAAAAATAGAAATACCACAATTGCACGTGTTGTAGAATCTCAAGATGCGCCACGCATTACGTCATGACGTCAGAAAGATCCAAGTGTGGTAAAAAAAAGTATATTACATTATTTTGAAAACAGCTAATCGTTTCTCTATATAATACCCTTATTTCTCTGCGGGGATTGTCAAGTCTTTGAAGCTACATTGAGACAGACATTTGACCCTTCATTTAAACCCTCAAATCGTTGGTCACCATGGAAATTTATTATATGGAGAAAAATTCTGAAAATTTTTCCTCAAAAACCTAAATGTATTTTTGACTGAAGAAAGAAAGACATGAATCTTGGATGACATGGGGGTGAGTAAATTATCAGCAAAAACATTTTTCAAAGTGAACAAATTCTTTAACAGTTGTTTTAAATATATCTTCCATCACCTCAATCTTGTGCACAGTTGGAGGTGATCTGATCTATTGTCAGAAGTTAGTCACCAAAACAATTCTGTTGAATGTGTTTTGTTGTAGGTTGGAACCAGTGTGCAGCAGCATCTAGACAACATCACCCAAAGCAGTCAGCCCTACCTTCTCACCCAGGGATCTACACAGAGCACCATTCACTCCTACTTTATTGTGGTTGATAAGTATGCACTTCCCTGCAAGGCAACAGGTTCACTTGGAGCTTTTGATGAACTCTTTAAAGCCCATTACGTCTTTGGTACATCATACAGTTCTTCCCTGAGCAGCTTTTTCACTTTTGTCCAAACAACCATCTATAACATCGACATGGGGGAAACAAAGGAGACTCCCAGAGTTGCGGGCAAGAATGGTGCGTTAGTTAAGATAAAGCTATGAAGTGTTTTCTTTGCAAAAGTGACCATGGAAGTCCAAACAACCTTGTTAAGCACTTTAAGGTAATTCATGGGCTATGTACAGGCAGGACTCTTTCTCTGAAGTGTGGGCAAGAAGGATGCTCACGTTCTTTTGGTAGTTTTTCTGGTTTAAGAAAGCATTTTAATAAGTGCCATGGAAGCAGTTTAGTTGATTCTATAGAATATGATCTTTCATATCGTGAAAGTACCTTCAATACAAGTAATGTTTCTCATGTTGAAGAGTCGACTGAATATTTAGAGTCACAGTTATCTTCGCCATACATTGTAAATAGTTGTTCAGCTGTAATTTCTGATCTAAAGGCAGCAGGTGTTGGTCAAAGTACACTGAATTCTGTAGTGATTTCCATGGAAGAGTTTGTTCAAGATATCCATCAGCATGCCAAAGAGACAGTGATAAAGCATGTGTTTAGTAATAAAGAGAAAAGGAAATGTGCAAGAAAGTTGAGGCGTGTTTTGAGGGGTTAGAGAATCCTTTCACAATTTTAAATTCGAAATACAAGCGATCAAAATTTGACTGACAACTGGGAAATAGTAGAACCAGTTGAATGTGTGATCGGTTCAAGATTTGACACAAGACGAAATAAAAAGACTGGAACATATGATCAGGTAGTAGTTCAAGATAAATTCATGTATATTCCAATTTTATCTACACTGCAGTCAATATTTAAAAGTCAGTATGTTGCAGAAATGTTGCAAAGCTCAGCTACCAGCGACTCTAGACTGAGAGATATTTGTATTGGATCTTTTTTTTAAGTCACCCCCTGTTCTCAACTGAGAAGCAGACAATACAGATCCAGATGTTCTATGATGACTTTGAGGTCACCAACCCTCTGGGTCCTAAGCGAGGTATTCATAAATTGGGTGGAGTATATTTTACTTTTTAGAAACTTCTCTCCAAAATGGAATTCTTTCTTAGCTAACATACACCAGTGCGCCTTATTTCATACTCAAGATGTTAAACGGAATGGTTTTAGTGAAATTTTTGCTCCCATTGTTTGAGACATTAAAGTGTTAGAGAGTGATGGTATTGAGATTCCATTATACAATGGTTATGTTCGTGGCAGTGTAGTACAGGTTACTGGGGATAATTTGGGTTTGCATAGTTTGTTTGGTCTGGTGGAGTCTTTCAGTGCAAGGTACTGTTGCAGGTTTTGTTTAGCAGAAAAGGAGGATTTTCAGACAGAATTCTCTGAAGATTCTTCCAAAGTAGTTTTGAGCACCAAAGATATACACACTGTTCACTGTTAAGAAATGGCTTGTAATCCATCCCTTCCATACGTATTTGGTGTAAAAAGGTCATGCATATTAAATTCATTGGAGTATTTTCACACAACAGAGAACTTCTCAGTTGATGTGATGCATGATGTGTTAGAAGGGGTGGGCCAGTACGAATTGAAATTATTATTTCTGTATTTGAAGGAAAAACCTGTTACATCAGCAGAAATAATTTCAAGAATAGAACATTTTGATTATGGTTTCATGGAGAGAAACAACAGGCCTGTAGCTGTTAATTTAGGTGAAGTATCTAATGATCTGGGACTGAATGCAGTTCAGTCCTGGTGCTTACTTCGGAATGTTCCTCTTATCTTTGGAGATTTAGTAACTTTTACTGACCAATACTGGGGCCTGCTTCTTTTACTACTTCAAATAATAAACGCCATTATATTCTCGCCCATGTTATCTCAAGGTTTATGTGTATATTTAAAACATGGAGGGAACGACACAACTCTCCTTGTCGTGCCGTATTGCTTTCTCTGGTAAACATTTTTATGATGTTATCCATGTTTCGGTCAGAAAAAAGGAAATGTGTTTGCAATGTAAATTCAATGACATTGAAATGCTTTATATTTATAATAAATTGTGCGTTCTGTGATCTAGTGTTATTGTGCTTGTTTTTATTTGGATAGTAGTTGATAGTTTTAAAATTTAGTAACACTGCATCTTATGATTTATATATTTTTCAAAACACTGTAGAGAAATTAAATAAATATGACACTTAAAGTGTCATTTTTTTAAAGTAAAATTGTAGATAAATTAACTCTATATTGTGTAATTATATTACTCTTAACAGTGTGATTAACCTACAGTGTTAAATAATTTTACACATTTCATTGTTATTTTTTACACAATATTGAGTAGAATTAACTCTAAAAACTTGACACTGACCAAAGAGTAAATTTTACACTGATTTCGAGTGGGACCAAATGTTATCGGAAACAGAGTCAAAATCAACTCTTTAAGAGTTAAATGAACACTTCTGTTTTTACTGTGTACAGTTATGCCAGTGTGCTTAGTGGCATAACTGATCATAAGCAACAGTGAATAAATAGGTTTTAAGAAGAGACTTAAAATCAGCATATGTTGGTGCACTTCTTATATAGAGTGGCAACTTGTTCCATAACTGTGGAGCAGCCACTGAAAATGCACGATCTCCTTTCAAATTTAATCAAGCTGCCATTGATAGACATTTAAGCAAGCCTGTAACCCTCAAACGCTCAGATAATTGTAATTTGCTCTCGCAAGGGTGTCTGTTAAATGTAAATGATAGCAAGATAGACCATGCAGCCACACAAGAGCCGCATGCTCTGCATAACTACAGCTGATGTGACAAACCACAGAAGGCTGCTGGACCAGACAACATTCCTGCATCAGGTCTCATATTGTGGAACTGCAATGACTAACAGACTGCAAAACCAACAACCTCTGAACACAAACAAAAAAAAAAAGGCAGTGTGTGACACCACATCAGCACAAGAAAATCCTTTGTTTTTTACTTGGTGGAGAACATTACTTGGTCCCTCAATACTAGCTCCACAGACAAGAAAGGAGAGCAGCATCTTTTTATTTTTTCAAAGGCAGAGAGAACAAACATACAGAAATATCTGCAATTGTTTTTTTTTTTACATATCACTTTTCAAAACACTTTATAAAATATTAGTTTGCACTGTACTGTTCGGATGAAGCGCTCAAGATAAGTTTGTGTTTGTACATTGAGTTTAAATAAAGACATTGTGGTTTACTTCCGGTTTCTGGCGCCTAGTCTATATCCGTGACCGTCACCACTGACTTGCGTTATCATAAGTAGGAATAAACTTAATTTTGTAGTAATGAAAACATATCTGTAACTTCTTTCTGATTACTTTATCTGTAAACTATAGGGCTGCAACAAAAAATCTATAAAATATATAATCATATCGGTAATAATTGGTAATGAAATTCATTGTTGAAAATGAAATATGGATTAGTTGGGCTGCTTCGAGAGTTAACACGACTCAAGTCATACATTTGTACACCAATGCACATCATTTTTATTGCTGTTAAAATAAGCCTGTTAGCTTACTGCATTTCTGTTTCATTCTCTTTTTATAGTTTTACTACCAAGCTTAAAATGTGTGTTTTTTAAACATGCTTTACTGCAGCGTTACTGCTTGTTTTCAATGTTTGTATATTTGTAATTTGTATATTTTATGCATACCATTTAATTATTCTAAAAAAGATTGATATTCCAGATACTTATCTTCACAACTTAACAATCTCTTTTTTTTATAAATAGAAACTGTCAAAACAATTTTTTATTATATTTTATATAGATTTTTGAAAATGGTTGTCAACTTGCCATCTGCAAAATACAATTTAAATGTTGATTTACACAAATTGCTTTCTTTCATACCCAAATCCTTTTTCTTATTTTTTTTTTAGAAAACAGCACAACATGAGTAAATTTGTTAAACGTCGGATCAAAAAGCCTGAGAAAAGTTCTATAAATATTGTTTTACGGTGTACTGTATCAGCTGTATAAAGTTGGCAATAAAAGCCATTTGAACAACATGGGTGTGGTAGCAGATGTTCAACAGCAGGGAAAACAAGTTTTATATTAAACTGACACTTGCTTAAAATGGAAATGATACACTACCACTCCCAGAAACAGAAGTATTATTGAAGGACCAGTGTGGCCTAATCACAACATTCTTTCAAACACACACTTCACACCCTGACACTTTGTCCCTTGGGGATTTAGTTGGGTTATTTGAATGAAACAATGTACGGAAGCATTTCTTTTTAGCCAAATGCAGAAGTAAAATAATAGGTTTTTATGATCCAACTATATATGTGAGTAATGCCTCAGTTCTATTTGTTCCCTTTTCATACAACAAAAACACATCAGATGTTTAAACAGAGAATATGTAAAAAAAAGAAAAAAAAAAAAAGGTCATTTTGAATTTGATGGCTGCAACACGTCTCAAAAAAGTGCGAGGGCCATGTTTCCCACTGTGTATGATCTTATTTTCTGTCTGTATATTTCTGGGAACTGAGATCAGTTGTTTGAGTTGTGAGAGAGGAATGTTTCTGGATCATGTTCAAGCATGCCTTCTTCTCTGCATGATAGAGATTTGACATGCAAACTGTGTTCACAATGATTTCTGGAGGTGTTAATGATCCCATACAGTGATTCATGACTGGTTTAAATGCAGTGGCCTCTAAGGGCCCGAAGATCACGGCCATCCGATATTAATTCTTCCTTTCGTCCCTTCAGCACAGAGATTTCTCCAGATTCTCAGAAACTTTTGATATGTTCTGTAAATGATAGTCAACTGTTTTTCAATTTGATGTTAAGAAACATTCTTCTGAAATTGTTCCACAGTATGTACACAGTCACAGATTAGTGAAGCTCTGACATATTAATGAGGTGGGAGATGGGGGGCAGAAATCGCCGATGTACAGTCTTTTATTAGGAATGTAGGTGCAGGATCAAGAGTGCATGATGAGGAGTTAGATTTTTGTATTAACTCACTGATTAATGAGGAATTTGTGAGGGCAAGCGTTGTCATAGAATTATTAGATTGAGATTTCATATGTAGTTGGTTCCTCACCAAATGTCGCATACAGAATATCTATCTTACCCTGGAAATGGTTCAGGAAAGAGCAGCACATAACCATGGATTCAGAGTCACTAAGGCTGTGCTCTGGTGCTTGAGTCAGTTTATTAATTGTGCTAAATAATATTTTACACTTGTCAGAGAAAAAAAAGTTTTTTAGCACAATTCACACCACTGGTGGTTGAAGTAAACAATAATCTCTGAATCATGAAACGGATGGTTTTTCTGACCTTTTACCTTCGTGTCAGCTGATTTTGAGAAGGAGGAGGAATGACAGGAGGTGTGTTCGACTTGAAGCGCCGCTGCACAGACTGATCGGTTTCTGACATCAAAGTGACGCGAGAGCAGTCTGAAAGCAGGTGGAGCAGACGGCAATCTAATAGTTCTCGCAGAACTTTGACGTCATACACTGAATAGTCTGCGCAGTTCGGCTTCAAGTCAAACACACCTACACCCTCAAATAACATGCGCTGGACCACAAGCAATCCTTTACATGACTCACAAATCACATTAACTGATCAAAAAATGCTTTTGCACAAGTTTATTTTTTCAAAAGTCTGTTTTCTTTCTGTTTTTTTTTTCCTGGGACAGTCCTGTATTTCAGCTCTATTTTGAATATCTCAACTTGTTATAAAAAAATCATGTTTGTTCTGTGTTTTTATTTCTCCTAAAATCATGGAAACCAGATGTGTGCCTTAGTTGAAAACTTATGATATTATCACTGAAAAGTATCCTAAACCAGGTTTAAATCCTGTAAGTGGGTGACAACACTACTGAGGTAAATATTTATATTTCTACACAGCTGTTCTTTGTATCCAAAGTAAAAGTATTGCATCCCACATTTTCTGCACAAGTTCTTGCAGGTCCTGGGAGCGCTGGGTGATGCTCACTAAGAATTTTAAGTAGGCCATCCCTGTCTGCATCATCAGAATTTAAATTTGGTCAGAACTAGCTTGAACCCCCTGGATCTCAACATTAAACTCCAAATCACAGCCAAAAGGGGCTAACTCAAATTCTCCAGACTAGTAGAGCTCGTTTTCACCTCAGAGTTGTCTACAATAATCCAATTCCTGCTGTTCTCTTTTCACTCTTTTCCAGAATGTGTTGTATTTTTGTTTTGTAGGCATTGTTAATCACTACAGTTAAAAAAAAAAAAAAAAAAAAAAGACAGAGTGGCAGATTCCATCTGGACTTTCTCCTTCCTTCCTGTGAATGAGAATGCAGAGAAGCTGTAAACTTACTGAGCGATACTCTGTGTGTCAGTGTCATTAAACAAGTCCTTTAACTTCTAATTTTTGTAAATCTAAATGCAAACCTGACAAACACATCACTTGATCGCTTAAAGATTCAAGCTTTTATAATTAGTGCTGATTTTGCATTTTGCAGTTCTCATTCGGTGAATTTAGACATTTACTTTAAAGTAGCAATTCACATGTAAAATCATACAAAATGAACAAAACTCTTTTATGTCCATGACAAGAGTTCAAAATGTCTATCCTGTCTATATGTTTGGGGGAAAAAAGTCTGCAAATATTTTATATATTTAAAAAGGAATTATGAAGAATTCTCTTTAGGATGCAGCATATTTTATAATGCACACCTCACTTTCTTGCTAAACATCTTTCATGTGCTTTTTAAAAGCTGAATTATAATCAAATTCTTCCAAACTGCATTTTCTACTTTTAAATAGTATAAAATACTTTTTATTTATAATTATATTTCAAATTGTCAGGTGAAGTTTATTTCTATTGCGCTTTTCACAACACACATCGTCTCAAAGCAGCTTTACAGAATTGAACAGTGAAGGTGAAGGTGTGTGTTTATCTCTGATGAGCACCATGGAGACTGTGGTGAAGGAAAAACTCTCTTAGATGTTATGAGGAAGAAACCTTGAGAGGAACCAGACTCAAAAGCAGAACCTCATCCTCATGTGGGTGACATCAAGAGTGTGATTCTAGTCTTTAAACACTACAGAACACTGGAGAGTGAGAACTAACATGAGCACTGGAGTGTGTGATTATGACTGATGATCTTTCTACAGTCTTTTACAGTCAGATGTGATTATGGAACCAGGAGCTACTGAGCAACTCATAAAATAGCTCAACATCTGAGATCATCACAGATCCAACACCAGCTTCTCCATGCCAGAGCCTTTAAACACTCGGAGGTCCAGTGTTCAAACTCCACATGAAGTGGGATCCAATTGGCACTGGTACGTCTCTAGATGGTTCGGAATTTTTGCGAGTTCTGCATCTACTTCTTTAAAGGTCCATAATCATCATGAGGTGGGACATTACTGGAGCTGGAGGAACCTCAGGAAGCCTCGGGATGGGGAGAGAAAGAGAAGCAGTGGAGAGGAATTAGCGTAGCTGCTGTTCATGATATTAACAGCACAAGTTGATAATGTGATGTGATCAGATGTTCTGGAGCACAAGGTTATGATGTGATGTGTGTTATGTGTAGAACTCGCTAAAAACATACGTCTTTAATCTACACTTAAACTGGGAGAGTGTGTCTGAGCCCCGAACACTGTCAGGAAGACTGTTCCAGAGTTTAGGAGCTGAATGTGAGAATGATCTACCGCCTTTAGTGGACTTTGTGATTGTAGGAACTACTAGAAGCCCAGAGTTTTGAGATCTCAGGGAGCGTGATGGATTGTAGTGTGTTAGAAGACTGGAGATACATGGAGATAAACCATTTAGTGTTTTATAAGTGAGTAGCAGTAGTTTATAGTGGATTCAAAGCTTAGCAGGAAGCCAGTGTAGGGACGAGAAGATTGGGGTTATATGGTGATATTTTCTCGACCTCATGAGACTCTGGCTGCTGCATTCTGAACAAACTGTAGCTTGTTTATTAATGATGCAGGACCTCCACCTAGTAATGTAAAGTCAAGTCAAGAGGCTATATATTTCTACTATACACAGTGGAACACAGTACACAATAAAATTGAGACAACGTTCCTCCAGAACCCTGATGCTACACTAAACAACAGAGAGCTACAACACAAACATAAAGCTACATAAATTGCAAACAGTGCAGACAGAAAGACCAGACAGTACGCGACAATACGCATAACACGAGAGCGCCGACCAGTAAACCTACTCTGAATATACAGTAGTGTGTAAAGAGAACGTCTCTAGGTTACGACCGTAACCCTAGTTCCCCG
>MU551684.1:507236-564431 GCA_024362625.1 Silurus asotus | reverse complement strand
GTGAGAGACGTACTGTGTGTGTGTGTGTGTGTGTGTGTGAGAGAGAGAGAGACCTACTGAGGGAGTGTGTGTGTGAGCGAGATGTACTGAGATGGTGTGTTGATCAGAGACTTACTGAGAGAGACGTCCTGAGTGTGTGTGTGTGTGTATGTGTGTGAGAGAGAGACGTACTGAGGGAGTGTGTGTTTGAGAGAGACGTACTGAGTGTGTGTGTGTGTGTGTGTGTGTAAGAGACACTCAGGATGGTGGCGTGTGCAGATGCAGCGGCTCTGAACTCTTGAACATACAGCAGTGTTTTAGGTTTTTTTTTGTGAGTCTTAAGTTTGCTTTCTCAATCACTAAGTCAATGTAAACATTACGGAGGAGACAAAATATTTAAATCGGGAACCGATGTCAGGATTAAACCTTCAGAAACATCAATTTTATCGCCCCTGGAGATTCTGTGCCATGAATAGCCCAGCGGAATGATCATTATCCCGCCTGTGAGGCGTCGGATGCAGCGTAGGGAAAGAAAGCAGACGCGGGGCAAAGAGAGCTGGTGTGTGGGCTGTGCTACAGGCTACAGGCTATAGGCTAATCCACACAGACCAACACTTTAGAGTCTCTTCTCACAAACTTAACATGATGATTGAAATAAGACCAATGATTACTTCATTTTGCTTGAACAACTGCGTGATGGTAATCACAGAGACTTGGCTGGATAGCGCTGTTGCAATCCAGCTAGCGGGTCGCCCCGTTTACCGAGCAGATAGAACCGCCGACTCTGGTAAGGACTGTGTATATACATGTTAACAATGCCTGGTGTCCATCTATGAACATTACGGTACACATTGCTCCACTGACATCTAATATCAGATTTTAAAATTGACCTTTTTACACACAAAGAGAGTTTACTGCTATTGTTATTACAGATATTGTTACATTCCATCATGGGCTAATGCTAAGCTAACACTGGAGGAGACTTTAATTATGTGGACTTAAAAACTGTGATGACCAAACTATCAAAACATACATTTTCCAACCAGAGACAATAAAATACTGGATTAAGTAAACACCAACCATGAGGGAGCTTATGAAGGCCACATCTTGGCTTATCTAACCACATCTCTATAGAAATGAACCCATCCTACAGACCTCATCTGCAGAACAAAATCAACTATCAAAACTGTCCAAGTCTGGAGTGAAAAGTCTGCTTCCAGCTGCGAGATTGTTTTATTAATACAGACTGGGAGATGTTTGTTTAGAACACAGACCTGGAGAAAATCAAGTTCATCTGTTTTAGCCTACAAAGCCTTCTGCACTGATACTGTATTAAACACCAAGACCAATAAGGTGTTCCCAAACCACAAACCGTGGCTTGACAGGAACATGCAGTTTCTGCTTAGGGCGAAGAACGCTGCCTACAGGTCAGGGGACAGGCTGGTGTTCAGGTATGCCCAAAAAGAACTGAAGAAGGGCATTCAAGAAGCCAATCACAAGCACTTCAAAAACAACAATCCCTGCAGCATGTGGAGGGGTATTAATCTCTAACGGACTACAAGTACAGCACCTTACTGACCAGCAATGACTCCACACCTCCTGACACCCTAAATCAGTTCTTCGCTCGCTATCACAACCACTCCAGCTGAGTGGAAACTCGGACAGCACCACCACCCAGAGAGGAGCCGGTACTTGTCTTTGAATGTCATCAGGTGATATCCACTCTAAGAAAGATCAACAACAATGCCCCTGGACCAGACAGGGTGCCAGGCTGCACACTAAAGCCATGTGCTGACCAACTAGCAGGAGTGTTCAGCAATATCTTCAACCTGTCCCTGCAGCAGGCATGAAGTGCTTTGAGAGGCTTGTCCTTTTCCGACATCTAAGCCAACATTCCCACTGAGCTGGACAGCCACCAGTTTGCCTACTGTGGGAACAGATCCATAGAGGATGCAATCTCTATCGCACTCCACACAAGCCTGTCCCATCTGGAGCGTCCCAACATATGTTAGGATGTTGTTAGTAGATTTTAGCTCTGCGTTCAACACAATAATGTCCCACAAACTGGTGAACCAGCTGAGCGACTTGGGATTAACCATCACACTCTGTTAATGGATTCTGGACTTTTTCCACAAACAGACGACAGGAGGTCAGAGTGGGCAACCACATCTTGTCCATTCTCACCCTGAATACAGGAGCACTGCAGGCTTGTTTCCTTAGTCCATCCCTGTTCACCCTATTCACACAAGACTGCAATCCCATCCACTCCTCTAACACCACAGTGAAGTTTGCTGACGACACCGCAATAGTGGGACTGATCCCAGGAAACAATGAGGCACACTACAGAGAGGAGGTTCAACATGTGCTCGAGTGGTGCGTGGATAGTGACCTGATTCTGAACACCAATAAATCAAAGGAGATTGTTGTGGACTAGAGGAGAACCAGAAAAAAAAGACACCCCACCCCCTGTCCACATTAATGGTGAGGAGGTTGAGAGGGTTAATGATGTCAAATTCCTGGGTCTGCACACCACAAAAGATTGAACATGGACCATTAACACTTCCTACTTAGTGAATGAAAGCTCAGCAGAGGCATTTTTTTACCCTGAGAAAGCTCAAGAAGGCTATGGTACCCTCTCAGCTCTTGGTGCATTTCTACTGGAGCAAGATAGAGAGAATTCTCTGCCACTGCGTTACAGTACAGCACACCAGCTGCACTGCAGAGAACCGGAGAGAACTGGTTCGGATAGTTAAAACTGCACAGAGGATTGTGGCAACCAAGCTCTCCGACATGGTTTATGCTCGCTGTATACACGAGAGCTAGCAACATTATCAAGGATTCAACCTATCCAGGAACAGACAGTTGTGCACCTCCCATTTGGCAAAAGTTCCACATACACACACACACACACACAACACACATCAAGTCAAGTCAAGAAACTTTTATTGTCAAATGAAACAACGTTCCTGTAGAACCCTGGTGCTACATATACCATAAAACAGCATAAAGCTACATAACAGAAAAACACAAAGCTATAGACTAGTAAGTGTCCTCGCCATATAAAGTCTGGTACAAACAGTGCACAACAACACAAGACAGTGTAGGAAAAACACAAAACACAGAATAGCGCTGCCAGTACTACTTACTGGGTGTTATACAGTGCAGTGTGCAAGACAGAACTGAATACAGGAGTGTACTTGTAAATAAACACAAAATGTAAACATAGAATGTTGTGCAAAACATAGCAGCAATAGCAGCAGTCAAATGTACAAAAACAGCATGTAAATAGTTGTGCAATAATACAATAATATAATATGAATGGTACTGAAGATATAAATGTGTGAAATGAGTATGTATGTGTTCAGTTCTGTGTTGAGGAGCCTGATGGCTTGAGCGAAGAAACTGTTGCACAGCGAGATGTACTTTCCTTAGATTCTCAGAGAGTAGCGACGCTGCTAGGTTTTCTTAGTGATTGAGCTGGTGTTGAGTGACCAAGTGAAGTTCTCCACCAGATGAACACTAAGGAATTTGGTGCTCGATCTCCATGGTGGCTACATCGATGAACAATTGAGAATGGCTGCTCTGTACTCTCCTGAAGTCAACAATTATCTCTTAAGTTTTGTCTGAGACAGATTGTTCGCTCCACACAAGGCTGTTAACTGTTGCACCTCCTCTCTGTAAACTTACTCGTTGCTCTTGCTGATCAGGCCCACCACGATCCTGCCATTGACATTGAACTTGATGTGATTCAAGCTGTGCATTGTTGCGCAATCGTGAGTCAGCAGAGTAAGCTGCAGTTGGCCAGCACACAGCCCTGAGGGGCCCTAGTGGACCGACTGAGGTCTCCCAGCCAGAAAGTCCAGGATCCAGTTGGTACGATGGTTGTTGTCTTGAGGCTCGTATGCAAGAACAACTGCGCTGCTCAGGGAGATGTTGAAGATGTCAGTGAAGACATCCTCTAGCTGTTCTGCACGTTCTGCACAGACTTCTGTGGGTTAACTCCGCATAGAGTTTTCCTCACTTCAGCTGTGTCTAGACAGGGCACCTGCTCACTGGGAGGATGGGTGGTCTTCCTCACCACCATGTGGTTCTGCACCTTAAACCAGGCTGAGAAGTCGTCTCAAGCAGATGAAGTTGTCTTGTAGTTTGTGATCGCCTGGAAAACCCTGCCACATAGTCTCTAGATTTTAGCAACGCACGCACTTTTGCGGTCATCCGCGACTTCTGGTTGAAGTGTGTGGTGATGGTCTTGGAGATGGTCACGTCATCAACGCACTTGCTGATGTAGCTGGTCACTGATGATGTGAACACACAAGATTGTGTGTTTGCCCCTCTCATTGCAAAGTCCACCTGCTCTTGCACCATTCCGTGTTGATATAAACACAGATGCCACCACCGCGAGGCTTACCGCACAGAGCTGCATTTCTGTTGGCACGAAACGCGGCTAGCCCGTCTAGCTGGATGGCGGCATCCGGGACTCGGATGCAGCTGTCTCTCTAAACTATCACCGTGTTGTCCGCTGGAGTCGGATGTAATCCAGTTTATTGTCCATGGAGCAGACTTTTGAAAGTAAAATGGACCGGAGAGCCGGCCGGCCTAGGGTTAGCCTTTAGCCTAGCGCAGACACCCGCTCGCTTGCTGCGCTTCCGCTTCCTCGAGCACCGCCTCCGACGTCCCCTCTCCCAGCCCCTGCCATCAGGTGACACAGAGGGCTGGGGGCCCGGTCTTTGTAGCCGAGGTCACAGCAAGCCAAGGTCGCAAAGGTTATTAAGTACATCCTCATGCAGATTTGTTGTTGCATGATTTCTGTACCGTAACAGTGTCTGGAGGTCGTATTAATAAACATAGCTGTCTTCGGTGTCTATGTACTTGGGATAATTTGGGCTAAAGACAAGAAAAGCACCATTTTGTGTTCGGAGAGGCACCTGCGTGCTACTGCTGGGCCGCCGTCTTGGATCTCATCTGTTAGATCTCACCGCCATGTTGGATTTCATCACATAGCTGTTAAGAACTGATAACAAACCTAGCTGTCTGTTCCTTTTCCCCATGTTTCTGCTAACACACCGATTACATCTACAATTACAGACTGACTACTAATTATTATTATTATTATTATTATTATTAGATAGCAGTTACTATAATTTGCAACGTGCAATTCCTCATAATTTTTGATAATCCTGTTTAAGTCCCACTGCACATATATTTCATTGTACATAGTCATATATATATATATCATATATATTATATATATCTACTGCAATTATCTTTTGTTTATTCTTAATTCTTTTTTACACTTACATTTTCTTATTTCGGCTGGTCTAAGAGATACCAAACAAATGTTGTATCACTACAATGACAAAGTCTCTTTAGTCCTAAGTGTGTGAGAGAGACATACTGTGTGTGTGTGTGTGTGTGTGTGTGTGTGTGTGAGAGAGAGAGAGAGAGAGAGAGACATGCTGGGTGTGTGTGAGAGACATACTGCAAGTGTGAGTGAGTGTGAGAGACATACCAAGAGGGATTGTGTGTGTGAGAGACCTAGCGAGAGGGATGGTGTGTGTGTGTGTGTGTGTGTGTGTGTGTGAGACCTACCAAAAGAGTGTGTGTGTTTGTGTGAGTGTGTGAAAGAGACTTACTGAGAGAGTAAGTGAGAAGGCAGAAGAGAGAGAGAGAGAGAGAGACACTTTAATAACTTTAATAACTGGTGTCTTTCGTCCTCTTACTCTCCTCAGAATGTCATCAGAGGATAAGAGTGAGAATCCCTCTGAACAAGGACCTTCTCCTCCGCAGAGCAGTGCCGGGGCCACGCCCTCCCGGAGCCCCGCCCCCGCGGACAGGCCTGTCAGAGGTCGACCCCACAGAGACTCTACAAGCTCCGCCCCCACGCCCAGGCCCACCCGCAAGTACGTCCAACATACACACACACACACACTGTTCATGACTGCCCTGCCCCTAGGGGTGCCTTTACTTTTACACAGAGAGAGGCAGGGGTGGGACTGTCACATCATGTGATTGTGTAGAATTGCAGCTATATGCTGGGAATCCTCCACTCTGATTGGCTGGGGTCTTCAGTAAGGAGTAATAGTTTTGCTTTCTCTTTCTTTATCTCTTACTGTTTATACACTGTCTTTCTCTCCCCCTCAGTTTCTTCCGCTTTCTCTCACCACTTTTGTATCCCCTCTGTCTCTCTCTCTCTTTCTCTCTCTATCTCTCTCACTGTTTTCTCTCTTTCATTGTTTCTTACTGATGCTCTCATCTCACACTGTTTCTCATTAACTTTCATCGCTCTCACTGTTTCTCACTTACACTTTCATCTCTCACACTTTATTACTGTTTCTCACTTCTCACACTGGTTCTTACCATTTATCATTTACTAATCTCTCACTGTTTCTCACTCACTCTCATCTCTCACTGTTTCTCTCTCTCTCTCTCTCTCATACTCACTCACTCACTCACTGTTTCTCACTCACTCTCATCTCTCACTCTTTCTCTCTCTTTCTCTCTCTCTCTCTCTTTTTCTCTCTCTCACTCACTGTTTCTCACTCACTCTCAGCTCTCACTGTTTCTCTCTCTCTCTCTCTCTCTCTCTCTCTCTCTCTCTCTCACTCACTCACTGTTTCTCACTCACTCTTATCTCTCACTGTTTTTCACTTACTCTCATCTCTCTCACCGTTTCTCACTCCCTCCCTCCCTCTCTCCCTCAGTGAGTTTTGCTTTTCTTCCTCTTTTCCCTCTTTCTCATTAGAACACTCAGTGTGTGAGAGCTGAGGCAGATGTGTGTGTCAGGCGTGATGGATAACCTCAGATAACTTTCCATGGAGACTGTGTGCACGTGTACACCTGTGTGCCTTTCCTTCCTCTGTGTGTGTGTGTGTGTGTGTGTGTGTGTGTGTGTGAGTGAGAGAAAGAGGGTGAGACTGTAAGACTAAGGCGCTGTGGAAGGGACAGCCGAGTGTGCTGAGGCGCATTAGCATGGAAGAAGGGCTTCCTGAGATGCCACTCTGAAATGGAGGAGGCTGAGAAATATATATATAAATATAAATATATATCTCCAGCTCGTCTCTGCACACTGCTCCAAGGCATTTGGTGGAAAAAAAATATTTTGGAGTAAGGCTGAATTTTTATTTCCGTCTATTTACAGGAAGGGGGGGAAAAAAATAAAATAAAATCCTATAAGGAAGTTTTTCCCAGAGATTCCTAGAAGGACAAAATAATTATAGTAAATAAGAAATGAGAAGAAAAGGAAGACGTGAGTGTTTGTTGCGTACGAAAATAAATTACCAATATGTTAAAATAATCAGAAAATTATTTTTTAGACATTATTTGTATATATTAGTTATATTTATATAACTGTATATAGATGTTGTTGATGATCGAAACTGCCCTCTGGGGGGTGTGTGTGTGTGTGTGTGTGTGTGTGTGTGTGTGTGTGTGTGTGTGTGTGTGTGTCTCAAAATCTCAAAACACACAAAAATGAGGGGACATAGAAGTAGTTTAGTGGTTAAGGCTTTGGACATTGGATCCGAAGGCACCATGCTGCCAGTCTTGGGCCCCTGAGCAAGGCCCTTATCCCCCATAGCTTTCGTGTGATTGTACAGAACCAATAAAATGCATTCATCATCTAACCAGACGTGCAAATCAAAACACTTTATTCTGTATTTTGTCTTTAGTTTTGTTTTCCAACACTGTACATTTACATATGGTTGTTTTATTCTCAGCCATTTTATTCCTTCAGTCAGTCACCTCGAATGGTTCTCCAACAATCTGGAGGAGTTCATAGAGGTGTCGAGTGCTTGTTGGCTGCTTTTTCTTCACTCTCTAGTCCAACTCATTCCAAACCCATTCGGGTGATTTTTGTGGAGGCTGAGTATCTGATGCAGCACTCGAGATCTCTCCACACATCTATACCTAGAATACTGTCTTCTATAAAGAGTGCAGGTATGAGGTAGAGAATCTAATAGAGGTATAGAGATCAGGCAGACGCAAGGCAGAGCATGAGGTATAACTTCAATAAGATGGTAGTGAGAATAATAAGAGACCTGTAGGTATAAACTCGCTATAAATATTGTACAGGACACGCTTTCGTTTTCGTGGGCTGGAGTGAAGGTGTTCAACATTATTATTTTTGCCAGTGAAAATTTTAAGACTAAAAACCAAAAAAAACTAAACAAAAAAATGCTATTTAAAATGTATTTCAGTTTAGTCAGTAATAAATTTGTAGAGCTATATTATTATAATTAACTGTAACTTAGCTATATAATAGCTAAATAGCTATATACTAATTTTTCACTTCAAAGTTTTATTCAATGTGTCATTTATATAAATATCCTTTTAAATAATCTTTTACACAAACTCCAAAAGTATTCGGACACATGATTTTTCCAGCCGTATGTGGTTCTTTCTCAAACCGTTACCACACATTTGGAGGTACGCTATTGGCCGTCTTTGACATTTTTCCTTCACTTGAACCAGGAGACCCAAACCTTCTCCAGCATGAGACAAAGGTGCACAAAGTCAGCTCCTTGAAGATCTGCTTTACATGCGTTGGAGTGAAAGATCTCCTGCTATAAAGCTCTGATCTCAAACCTATTAGGATGAATGTGAGCACTGACTGCACCCCAGACCTCCTCACCTCATCTCCATCAGTACCTGACTTTACTACCACCCTTGTGGTTGAATGAATCTCCACAAGTGCTCTCTAAAACCTTCTTCCCAGAAGAGTGGAGGGTGTTATTACAGCAAATAAATGTGGATGTTTAAAATGAAGCACATATCCATCTTATGTTCAGGTGTCTACACATTTTCTGTGTGTGTGGGCATAATAAAAAAAAAAAAAGTGTAATAGTAATAAAAAAAAAAAAAGAAATCCATCACATCAGATGCTGTTAACCCAATGTGATCATATTTGAATTATTTTTTTAGTTCCTGTCTGGTTCCTCGGTGGTTGTTTTTTTCTCCCGAGAGTGATCTCTAGAAGGTTCTCAGATCCCGAGAAAGAAAGTCTTGTTTCTGAGCATGGTTTTAACGTGAGGAGTGCAGCGTGCAGGATTGTAGAGATTAGGTGTGCGCTGGGAATCAGGGCCGCCTGTTTGAGATCAGGTGACGGCCGGCTAATAAACAGGGCTGATGTAGGGCAGATTAGAGCGGCACCTGATAGGCAGGGCCGGATCCGGCGTGAAAACCAAGAGTGTCCGACTGTTTACCGCCAGCGTGCCGACGTGGGTGTCGGGAACCGAAACTGGACCGTATGTAGATTTTCGAGATTCAGGGATTGGGATTAATCCTGTTTGGTGTGGAGAGCGGAGATATCAGTCGAAACTGCGTTTCTACAGGATCTTGTCTTAAGGATCTTGCATCCTCTTTGTATTTATATATATATATTAGTTTTTCTGGGTGTTTTTTCTGGGTGGAGTCCAATATAAGCCATTTAAATGATGTGAGAGGCTTTTCTAATTATTTTGCTCTTCACGTGAACATGACGGCTCTGTGTAGTTACGAAATTACATTAATATCAGCAATACCAGCGTTGAAAAGAACTATTTTACTCTGTGATTGATCAACACACTCTCCTCACTACTCAACACATTTCCATCTCCATCCTTTATTACTCTAACTTGCAGCACATCCTTTCCAAGCTCGGTCCCTCTGCCTGGCCAATCGCTACAAATCCTTTTCTCCTTCCTTAGTGTCCAACCTCTCATACAGCTCCTCATATGCCTTTTCCTTGGCTTTTGCCACATCCCTCTTTATCTGCTGCTGCATCTCCTTGTACTCCTGCCTACTTTTCTCATCACTCTGTCGATCCCAATTCTGTTTTGCCAACCTCTTTCTCCTTATGATACCAGCGTTGAAAAGAACTATTTTACTCTGTGATTGATCAACACACTCTCCTCACTACTCAACACATTTCCATCTCCATCCTTTGTTGCTCTAACTTGCAGCACATCCTTCCAAGCTCGGTCCCTCTGCCTGGCCAATCACTACAAATCCTTTTCTCCTTCCTTAGTGTCCAACCTCTCATACAGCTCCTCATATGACTTTTCATTGGCTTTCGCCACATCCCTCTTTACCTTCTGCTGCATCTTCTTGTACTCCTGCCTACTTTTCTCATCACTCTGTCGATCCCAATTCTGTTTCTCCAACCTCTTTCTCCTTATGCTCTCCTGCACTTCCTCATTCCACCACCATGTCTCTTTGTCTTCCTTTCTATTTCCAGATGTCACACCAAGTACCTTTCTAGCTGCCTCCCTCATCAGTCCTACAGTAGTTTCCCAATCATCTAGCACCTCTTCACCACCACCAGCTTCTGTCTGACCTCTTCCCTGAACCACACACTACACTCTTCCTCCTTCAGTTTCCACCATCTTATTCTTCTTTCAGTCCTCACTCTCCTCCTCTTCTTCTTCACATCTAAAACCATCCACACAGACCACCATCTGATGCTGTCTAGCTACACTGTCCCCTGCCAACACCTTACAGTCTCCAATCTCCTTCAGAGGTGCTAGTGGACTGTGTATAAGGTTGAATAAGTGTGATTGGATGGTTTAGTGTTTTTCTTACAGCACTGCTCTTTTTGGGGTGGAGTTAAACCTGGTCAGGCTCCTCCTACCTGGGCGGAGTCGAGCCAGAAGTTGAGTGGGTGGAGTGTGTTTCTGGCTGGATTAGTGTTTAGTGTGTTAGGGATGTGTATGGGAGGAGATCTGGATCAGGTCCAGGTCAGTTCCCGCTTCGCCTCTTTTACTTCTCACGGTTTATCTCAATCAGCCATCGTGCAGCTGTTGTCATTGTCCAGTCCTGCTCAGATGTAGCACATCATATTGACTTCATCACTGACTGCTTCATCTGTGAGCTGTGGTGTTTTCTGTTGACGTCACCGTATCTTGCTTTTTATAAGCAGGAAAGTTTTGTCATTTTTGAGCTAAAATTTATTTTACTGGGTTTATGAGCGTTTTCACTAAAATTCATGATTCTAAAGAAATATTCTTTGTTTGCTCACAAATCGTATTGATCTGCGTTTGTCTACAGAAAAGCGTCACATCACCATGCTGTCTAAGCATACGATCCAAAAAACTGGTATATTTTTCTTTTCTGGTTGTTGAAATGACAATGAGTTAAAAACAACCAACAACAACCACCACCACCAAACAACCAACCTGGAAACGAAACCTGCTCACCACAGAATGTAAAGATTTTAGGAGTGGGTGTATTTACTTTCGTTTTTTTATTGGCAGGCGGCCACATGTGCAGCTCACAATGTGAGAAAGGGATGATCCACTTCCAATAGCAATTAGTAAGAGTAGACTGGAACAAGCAAACTTCATTCAACTCCAAACATCTGCATGGGGTTCTACACTTTATACATTTTACACTTTTATTTTACACGTCATATTTTTTACTTTTATAAATTTTACCCGCCATATTTTACAATTTTATATATTTCCCACGCCGTATTTTACAATTTTATATATTTCACACGCCGTATTTTACAATTTTATATATTTCCCACGGCGTATTTTACAATTGTACATATTTCCCACGCCATATTTTACAATTGTACATATTTCCCACGCCATATTTTACAATTTTACATATTTCCCACGCCGTATTTTACAATTTTATATATTTAACATCATATTTTATACATCACATTTTAAATTTTTACCCAAAATATTTTACATTTACTATATTTCACACGTCATATTTCACGTTATATATTTTAAACGTATTTTGTACTTTTATATATTTTACATGTCATATTAAATTGTATTATATGACACTAATGGCATTATATTATTTACTGAAAATAAAGAAAACAGTGTAGTGGGTAAAAATCCCAGCACTGTGAGCCTGACCAGGTGATGACCAAGGATGAATGATTAAACTCTGTAGCTGCATTTATTTATTTATTTTCTTTAGATTAGTATTAGTGATTATTCTGTAGGATTCCAGTCTTACTGCACCCTCGTCGGCTGAACTACACCAGTGTGGTGTTCTATATTTGTTGTGTAATGTGGTTGTAAAGCATTATGACTGCCATCATGTATAAAAAGTGGAACGCTGGTGTTCAGGAGGAGCTCGTGTACAACCTGGTGTGATTCTCACTGTGGTTTCTCAGCAGCTTCAACATATTCAACACCTTCATGCATCACTTCCTGGATGTGTGTGTGTGTGTGTGTGTGTGTGTTAGGTGTGCTCTATAGGCTGCCCAAGGCTGTGATGTATCTCTTTCTCTCCTTCTCTCTCACTCACTCTCTCACACTCTCACTCACTCACTCTCTCCCCCTCTCTCGCTCGTTCTCTCTCTCGCTCGTTCTCTCTTTCTCGCTCTCTTGCTCGCTCTCTTTTTCTCCTACACACACACACACACTCTCTCTCTCTCTCTCTCTCTCTTTTGTTATACTCTTTCTCACACTTACACACTCTCTCTCTCTTTTACACACGCACAAACTCACTTTCTTTTTCTCTCTCTCTCTCTCTCGCTGGAGTCATCACCTGCGGTTTGTTATGCAGGCCTCTTTACTCCCTCTAGGAGAGCTGTTTACTGTAAAACACACACACACACACACACACACACACACACACAGCAGGGATGCTCGATCTGATTTTTTTTCTTTCTCTTGGATGTTTTTCGGATGGATATCTGCTTCAGTGTGTTTTGTCTGAACTCCTGCGAGACGCCGTGTTCGTGTTGGAACGACGTGTTTATCTGAAGCTGAAAACACACTCGGCCTTTATAAGCATCAGGATAAAGCGCGTTCCTGGTGACTTGTTGCACAATCGACGCCTTGTGTGAGGGGAGGCGGGAGGTGGGAGTTTCACTTTGTATGTAAGAGACTAAACCACGTCGTTTTAATATTTGGGGTCTAATGCTTTCTGCTAATTTTGCTAATCTGGGTTGTTTACATTGTTAGAGTTGGATTCTCATTCTACATGTGTATTTGTAGAAAAAAAAAAAAATAATAAATAAAATTATTTGGACGCATGACCGAGTATTTCTCTGCCAAATACACTGCTTTTTTTTAGTATGGCTCTTTATGACATCATTAAGAGTGGAATTCTTTGTATGGGCATGAGCAAAAGCACACCCACCACCATGCTTCATTTAGTTACAGACATTTTCACAGCACTGCACAGGACTCGCTCAAGAACAAAGTCTCCAAAGTTTTTTTTTTGGATGTGAGGAAGGAGAACCTTTTTCTTAACGTCTAGACACGTCCTGTTGTTAAATTTTAGACTCTGGATTTGATTGTGGAACAGATATGTACAGATGGACCTAATTGTTAGCCTAAGTTCATTTAAGACTAAAGATTTTCTTCTTGTTTTATTTATAGCGATGTCATAAACGATCGCTAAATAAAAGCTTTGCATGCTCGCTACTCTTCAGCTTTGCCCACGGCCACGCATCCAGAAGTTGTGCCGTTTACGGAGAGAAACGTGAAGCAGTAGTCTTTCTTTTATCTCCTAAAACTAAAGATACTTCAGAGATATAATGGATGGTATACTACTCTATGGGTACTCAAGTTTAACATGAGATCGGCCGAGACTGTGTGAGAGAACTCGGTAACGTCAGGGAGAATTACAGCCAAGCCGATATTAGCGCCGTGCTCACGCTAATGCATTTAGTTAACGAAAACGTAGCTTCTTGAAAACGCTTCACAAAGTGGATATATTTGAAAACTGCTTTTTTCACGTTGCAGTGTGGACCGTGAACACGGAGGCTTTTGAGAACGACGCATTTTTAGAGCCGAGAAAGTAAATAAATGACGTGGGACGACGAGTCTTACATTCGCTCACGTGCAGTACAGGGATGCGAGTGTTTTCAGGCACATCATTGCGGGGGAACGGTTGGAAACCAAAGCGTGTTCGCAGAGCGTTTTTAGACGTAGCCTCGTCATAACCGACACCACCGTTTCTTTTATTCCTTTATTTATTTATTAAATACAATTTCAATATAAATCACTTGGTGCTTCAGACATCATGTGGCTGGGATGGGATTTTAATTGACGACATCTCGAATGCAGTGTGAAATATAGAGTCAGATAACGAATGGCACTGGGAAACTGAAGAATCTATTACACATTCGAATGAATGGTCAAATCAAAAATCCAACTAAGAATTAAATTAAAGAATAAAAAAATAAATAATAATTCTTGATTTGATGTTTGATTTGAATTTCAATTCAATGATCAGTTTGATTTTTGATCGGATTCTTGATTTGATTTGTCTCTTTAAATACATTGGTTTAGGGTTGAAACGATTCCTTGTGCAACTCGAGTAGTTTGAATACAAAAACCCATAGAGGCAAATTATCAATAATAAATGATAATAATTGGCCTCTATTCTTCGTTTAGTCCGTTTAGCTACACACTGAGCACTGTTTCCCCACGGACCATTTTTATTGACGCACCACCCGCCAAATTTCCCTTCACACAGTGTTTCCACGTGTGCACTTTCTCCCGTCAAATCACAACCTTGTAAAAGGGTCATTTGAAATAGATTTTTATAAGATTTGGATTTAGGTTTTGATAACATTTGAATGCACTAAATGGGTTTAGTTTTCACAGGTTACAATTTCAGCAATAAAACTAAGTTTTCTACAAAGGAAACGAACGACTTGTTTATATTAAGAGACTCGTCTTATTTTCTCTTATATATTAAGTGTTGCTCTTAATGAAGAAAAAGAACGTGTTCTCTGATTACTCGCTGGACTGATGTGTAGAAAACTCCATTACTAAAATAATCCACAGCTGCAGTAGGGTCAGGATTGCTTTTTTTTTAAATTTATTTTATTTTTCATTTTTTCAGGATGAAAAAAAATCTGCACGCTTCCACCAATCAGAATGCAGAACTCATTATTGCTGTAGAAGAGCGAAAAAAAAATTAAGTTGTTAGTTCTATGCTTCTGGCTCTTCAGGGCTTTTCAGCTGCAGTTAGTTTGAGTTGGATACGTGTGGAGCTGTAGGATGTGTGAGATGTTTAGAGAGTTGGAGATCTGGTGGTGAGGAAACGGTTAAAGTGCATGATGGGAGATGGCCGGCTTGTTGTGAAGGGGGTGTGTCGCGTCTCAGCCACTCGCTCCAGCCCGGGTTTTACGCTCCGCCCTTCATGCTGGAACTACTTGCACTGTAAGCTTTCTCTCGCTCACCCCCACACTCTCTCTCTCTCTCTTTCGCTCTCTTGCGCTTTCGTTCTCTCTCGAACTCTCTTCTTCATGCCAACTCTCTCACCGCGCTACGGTCACAGGGCAAAGTTGTTACGGGAAAAGGCAAGAAAGCTCTCGCGTTCTTGGACGCCTTCTGTCCTTTTGTTTTCTCTATCTTATTGAAACCGTCTTTTTTCCGCAAACACCAGGCTTCGCCTTCAAGCTTGTCTGGGCAAAATGTACAAATTTTCGAACCCCCATGTGGATCTCATGCTCTTGTTTTGTATCTTTTAGAAAGAGAAATATTTGATATCTCACTCCTTCGTCCCCCGGTTCACTCTCGTCCCTCTGGGACCCTGTCTGCTCTGAACCCTCTGTCCCCTGGGCCCCTGTTCCATTGTTCATTCCCCCCGGGGGCGACTCATTACCCTGAATTCCATCACTTTGTTTACCATCGTACCTCTTGACATCGCGCTACACGTAAAAGCCATTTAGGACACGCCGAATGTAGAGCGCCACACAGGGGCCCGGGCGTATGTTTTATTTACAGCGTATGTGCTGTGAAAATGGCAGGGGCTTTTTTTTCTCTCTCTTTGTTTCTCATTCCTACGCCTCTGTTGGGCTGAGGCGATATATGTTTGTCCCCCAAAACCTCGTACTTCAGCATTTTGCTTCGTTTCTCTGTTTCGTAAAACTGTTTGATGCAGTTACAGTGTCCATCAGATAGCCATTGGACGTTCATTTAGAGAAGAAAGGAGTCTCCAGGTTCAGTATTCGATTGAATTATTGAAGAAGGGATTCTCCTGTTTAGTATTTGATTGCGTTACAGAAGGAAGGAGTCTCCAGGTGCAGTATTTGATAGATTAATAGAAGGACGAGTCTCCAGGTTTAGTATTTGATAGATTCATAGAAGGACGAATCTCCAGGTTCAGTATTTGATAGATTAATAGAAGGACGAGTCTCCAGTTGCATTATTGATTGATTTACCGAAGAAGGAGTCTACAGTTAAATTAGTTTAATTGCGTTACGGTAGAATGAGTCTCCAGTTTTGGTGTAAAATTGTATAGAATTGTAGAATTGTATCTTTTGCAATAATTTTTTAAATGCGGGAATTGTACAACTTGTAAAAAAAACTGCTGTATATGAGAAATCTTTTACTTTAACATTGACAGTAAAAATGACCATTTTTTTGTGTATGATTCTTTTTTTTCTCCGCTGTGAATCAGTGAAGTGTGTTAAATTAACATTGTCTTAAAGCACGAGTTTCTACTTTTTACACTCGTCTCAGTAGTGATCGTTAGCGTTATTAATGTTTGACTCCGAGCTAAAGGCTAAATGCAGGAGTTTTTGACCTGGATTAAACCTGTTCCAGGCTCGTTACAATGCTTTGCATTTTCAATGATGTAGGTCATCGATCAGAGCGTCGGGCTCCAGGCAGCATGAGCCCTGTCCGCCTCCATCCAGAAACCTTACACTGGACATCCGATACCTCGTACCCAGCATGCACTGCATCACACAGACTCCAGAGCACTGTATCAGGCAGCCGTTCTCTCTGTTTCTGTGTAGAACTGAAGAAAATAAAACCACGCAGCATAACTCTTAAATTTAACGAAAAACGAAAGTGTTCATAAATCGGAAGAATTTACTCACATCCCGGGAAAAATTCCATGTCGATGTTGTACTCGAGAGTTCAGATTTATTTTCATTGTGTCCGCTTAATTTTTTCTCAATAATAAAGACTACATGCTAGCTACGTCACCTAGCTGCCTAGTTTGTAGGTGGCGTCTGTATTTCCGATTGCCTAGTAATTTAAAATGGTTTAAAAGCGCAGCATAACTTACTATTTTCTAGAACTTTTACTTCAGAAGTTACTATTTTCTAGAACTTTTACTTCAGAAGTTGCTATTATATAGAACTTTTACTTCAAAGGTTACTATTTTCTAAAACTTTTACTACAGAAGCTACTATTATATAGAACTTTTACTACAGAAGTTACTATTTTGAAGAACTTTTACTTTAGAAGTTACTATTTTCTAAAACTTTTACTACAGAAGCTACTATTATATAGAACTTTTACTTCAGAAGTTACTATTTTGAAGAACTTTAACTTCAGAAGTTACTGTTTTCTAGAACTTTTATTACAGAAGCTACTATTATATAGAACTTTTACTTTAGAAGTTACTATTTTGAAGAACTTTAACTTCAGAAGTTACTGTTTTCTAGAACTTTTATTACAGAAGCTGCTATTATATAGAACTTTTACTTCAGAAGTTACTATTTTGAAGAACTTTTACTTCAGAACTTTTATATAACTTTTATGTAAACATGTGTGTGTGTGTGTGTGTGTGTGTGTGTGTGTGTGTATATATATATAACACATTCTTTACACACTCTTGGCATCTGGATAGCTCATTTCTCCAAATATTTATTCGTCAAAAAATGTCATGCCTCTTGTAAAACTTGGGAAACTTGTTCCTAACTAGATGAAGATTTCTTTCTTGTGATCCAGTTAATCCCAGAGCAGTTCAATAGGATTTAGGTGCAGTGACTGGGCAGGTCATTCTGTGATAGATAAAACTCCAGATGACAATGTTAAAGTATGGAATGGTGGCCATGTTGTTTCAGGATTCCTTTTACTTTCTGGAATAAGTCTCCAACCCTCCCTGCTCCAAAACAACCCCAAACTATTAAGCTTCCTCCTGCATTGTTTGACTGTGGGGGTGACAGTCTGATTACATCTTCTCTGTTGCTTCTCTTACTCCTACAGTTCTTCAGACATGTCACACTGTGGCTCCACAGACTTTTTCTTTCACCCATTCAGTGGTCAATTCTGGTGTAAAGAGTTATGACTTTTATAGTGCATAATTATTGTACATTAATTTATTACATAATCATTTAAATGTAACCCACAGGTCACAAGTACGACTTTTTATCATTGATTTTATTTAGAAACATCAGTCGTGCCAAGTCACCGTGGCTTTGACACGTGGTTTTAGACGTCGATTTTTTTTTTTTTTTAAACGATTTTTCAGAAGCTGTTTGGTTGTCGAGGGGTTTGGCTTCCGTCAGAGCAGCTCTTCGTCTTTTTTTTTTTTTTTCCTGTCTGAATGCGCTTTCGGTGCACCGCCGGCCCCGGCGTCTGTTGTACGAAGTTCGAGTGTGTAACCATGGCGACGAGCAGCTGAGCGCTCGCTGCAGGCCACAGCGAGTCTCTATTGGTTGCTTAGCTGAAAGGGGGGTGCGAGTGCTCGTTCGCTTCTCTCTTTCTGACACACACACACACACACACACACACGTGCACACACACAAGGCTATCTCAGGGTAATAACAGGGAACTAACATCAGCTGCACCTGCCCGCTTAATTCATCCTAAAAACAAGCTGCGAGATAGAAGTTACAATCCTGACTCTATATTTATGTTCATTATACTCGCTTAAAAAAATACATCAATTCCACAAAGTAGCACTGCAAACACTTGACAAAAAAAGGAATAAAAGTTTGGAGATCGGACACGTGTACGTTGAGCCGTACGTTTGTTTATTCAAATTCATGCAAATTGAATGTGGTGCACATCTACATTACAAACTGTCCACACTGTCCACATTCAGCTAAGGCCTGGGGCAGGTAGAGGGGGTGGGGGTGCGGTGCTGGCGGTGTCTTACATTATTCTAAATTAGTGGTCATGGAGATGCTTGTGTGACGTGTATCCGTTTTTCGTGGGATGTTTTTATAAACAAAGTTATCTTTTTACTTAATTACTGTACTAACAGTAATTGTTTAGAAATTTAGGGCCATAAATCACTATGATTTAACTGATATTTCTTTTCTGAGTTATTAGTTTGACTGAAATCCGAGGTCCGTCTCGTGCATCCTCTTCACCCTGCGTTTCTCTTTTCACATCAATAAATATAGACCCTTTTTTAAAAAAAAGAGTTAACTTTAGTAAAGAGAAAATAAATTGAGGGTGTTAAAGCTTGTTTTGTGGATTTTCTGGTCCTTAGCATTAAAAGTAGCTAAAAAAACAAACCATATTTCCTGTTGCCTAGCAACAACAATTCAGTCAGCTTTTAAACCTGATTAGTCTAAACATAACCGTTTAGAGTTTTGGTTTTCATGGTCACAAAAATAGTGTATTTAAACAAACAAAAAACTATTAATAAATAAATTATATTTTTTTTTATGAATTTCAACAAAGACTGAAAGAAGTCAGTTTCCTCTTGCCTAGTCGACAATTTTTGAGTGTTTTATTTTTTTCCTGTCCCCCCGAGCAAAAAAAAAAAAAAAGTTGTATTAACTTCAAACAAAATGAACAAATAAAAAACAAAGACGGGAAAGAATAATCGACTATAGAAGGCGAAAGCCTAATTTGCAGATGCTCTATAACCTAAAAAAGTAACCACAAACGGATAAAAAGTGACGCGTTGTTTATTATAATGCTGAATCATTTTTTTTTTTTTCAACGTTTTTAAATGCCTAAAATAAAGAAAATTGTACTGGAGACTCCTTCCGTAAATGTTAACGGAATGATATCTTGGGGTTTATGCATAAATTTAAATCAACAGCTTTTGACCAATCAGAACTCAGCATTCAGGGGTTCTCTTACGCTGGAGTGTAAATAGTGGTGTGACGTGTAATCATACCTCGCTCTTGTCCTGCAGGTCTCGTAGTCGAGGCAGAGCTCACGCTGATGATGAGGACAGCATGGACGCCACGGACACCACGCTGCCACCAGAGATGGGTGAGGGAAATGCATTTCTTTTTTATTTCAGCACAACGTGTATTGCTCAGAAAAGAGACCTGAGGTTCGGCTCTCCACTTGTGCTGAATGGCCTTGTTAAGACGACATGCATTAAAACAGACTGTAAAGAACGAGGGATTTCTTTTCACTTGCCTTGCACTCTCTCTCTCTCTCTCTCTCTCTCTCTCTCTCTGTCCGAGGTGTTTGGGTGTTGAAACGAAGAAGGCCTAATACTTTCTGAACACTTTTAACATCTCGCCCACTTTCCTCAGAAACAATCTCAAGGCCTCAGATGCTGGAAATTTCGTCCCACACAAGCATGCTAGCATAGAGATACCATGTCTTATCTTGCTTTATCAACCTGCTGGAGAATGATTTGGTCTGAGAGCTGCACACAAAACTTCAACATGCATTGAGTCAGTAATCAGTTTTAGGGGGCAAAAAATAGGAAATTTGCAGTAGTTTCAGTGATTTTAGTAGGTCATTTTGTTTTGTCCAAATGATGTCAATTATTTAGTGACGTGGAAAAAAATTCAGTTTGAGCATTTTAATAAAAAAATCTAAATATAAAAGAGCTAAAATTAAAACCTTTATCTCAACCCACCTCTATTCACGACATCCTTTCTTTACTCAAATATAACATAAAAAAAAAACTCCGACAGAAAAATGATTTTTAATCAGTAAACGTTTGTTTTAAGTCTCAAATCATCAACAAAATCCACCATAATGCGCACATAGAAACTAGAGTTAGTGCAGTGTAAAGAATCCATAGCGCTAGCATTAGCTGCAAACCCGACAGTGACACACACACACACACACACTGCATTACCCAAATGGGGTCTAACAAATGTAAACTATTTAGGTAAATTTTATGTAATCAATTTAATTTGTGCAAATTTTTTGATTGCTCAATTTAATCAATATAATTAAAATTTGCATTAATGATTCATTAAATTTTATTGTATTAAAATATTTTAAAAAATATTATTTCAAATATTAATTAACCAAGACGGCATTTCAATTAAATTGTACAAAAAAAAATCTACTGTTCAAATGGTAATATTAATAAACTGCGTAAATGACGAGCAATTTAATATTTTGCATTTCCTCCCGATGACTGTGTAAAAAAGAAAGAAAAGTGGGTCACAGATATGTGTCATTTTCCTACTTTCTGGTTAGTGTTCAATACGAGAGCTTTTCATCCGGAGGACAGATTTTCATCCTGGAGGCATTGTTGTGGTTTGGACGTGACGTTATTGACGTTAGCATTGTTTGTGCATATTTCTCTTAAACTCTACACTCATTTTTTTTGATGTGATCTTTCCTTTCCTTTATTCTTTTTTGTTTTTTTTTCTTCTCTAAAAAAATTGAAGTCCTCCCTGTTAATTACACTCCGGAGTATTCAGGAATTTTCCACAAAAAGATCTGGAATTTTTTTTTTTCCAGCTCGTGTTTGTTGCATTTCTTTCTTTTTTTTTTTTGTTTTGAAAATTAAAGACGAATGATGTTTTTTGTTTAATCTCATATTTAACGTTATCCTCGGGTATACCTTTTTGCCGCCATCTTTTTCATTAAAAACCCCGGATGTAAAATATCTGATCACCCAGTAGCACAGAATCCATCAGGTTCAACCAACATTTTGTCTTCTCCCTGAGAGCTTCATATGGATCACTACATTCTTTTTAAAAGTACAGAAAATGGGAATTTCACACACGTCCGTTTTTTGTGTTATGCCACATACAAAATGTACACACCCATTGCAGAACATCCCTGCTTCCCCTTTGCCCCAACCCTGACCTAATGCACCATGTTCTAGTAGATAATCAACTAATATCTTGCTCTGGTTTGTATTGTATTAGTTATCAGTTGTGAAAACGCCTCCAGAAATGGACGTTTCTTCCTCTGGATAGACCACCAATTGAAATGTCTTTTGATTTAGATTGGATGTTAGATCGGACTATGGGTTAGCACTTCAGCGCATCGATCATATGTGGCATTGCGAGATTTTCGTGACTGCACCTTGTGCGATTCAACAAACGAAGAAAAAGAATAAACGAGTTTTTTTCTTTTTCTGCTTTCAGTATCGATTCAAAACAAGAAGCGAAAGCGTCATTCACATTCCATTTGTCAACTACGGAAAAAAAAAACAAAAGGTTGAACATAACATACATGGACTTCTTTCCTTATTAAGGTTTTTTTTTTTTTTAAGCTGTAGAACTCTGAGCATTTTCCCATGAATCTGCTGCAGGGCCGATTTTTTTTTTTTCCCCGTCGAGACAATAACGACGTCGTGCACGCTCCGGCGCTCCTACAAACCACACGGATGTGTTTTCTTCCTCCACCATAGTGCATTCTGCTGAAGGGGGAGGAAAGAAAATCCCCCTCGCTCTTTTAATGAGTGACCCGCGAATCACGTTCAGGTCAGCGATTCCGAACAACTCGTTCCGAGCTTTCTATTCTTGTTCTTTGGAGGCAGGTAGCGGAGGAAAAGGGGACGGACTGTAACGAGAGCAGAGAGAATGTTCAGGAAGGCTTTATATTCAGAATTAGGAGAAGAAAAGTTAGTCTGTGGTGAGATTGAGATGGAGAAGACTGAGAGATGTAAGGTTTTTTTTCAGCTAGAAGGAGCTCTGATGCTGTAAATAGGCTAAAATGACAATAATTCTGTGCACAAAGCCAGCTCCATGAAGATCTGCTTTACGTGGGTTGGAGTAGAAGATGATCTTCTTTCGGCTGCTCCCATTAGAAGTTGTCACAGCGGATCATCCGTCTCCATACCCCCCTGTCCTCTACATCTGCCTTTTTCAAACCAACTACCTGCATGTCTTCCCTCACCACATCCATAAACCTCCTCCATCCACCCATATATAAGCCGTACCCACTGAAATTATTTTGAACATAAATAAGTCGCAGTCTACACTGAAACTAATGAACTTTACACAGGCTTTAATGAAAGACAGTGTCTGTTACACAGTGTAACAGGTGAAATATGTTGCGCTTCCTTTAAGAGCATAGTGGTATTTTGGGAATAGCCTGCCGCCGCATTTTCCCGCTATTACTGCATGTGTGCAAGACCGAGGAATATGCCGTTATTATTTTCTGATGCTCATTTCTAAGTTTCTTTGACTAACTCGTAACGCTGTTGCCAAGAAATATATAAAAGCACGAGTTTTGGAAATCTGTCTGTGCTTATATGATTTCTGTTGTAACTTGAGTTAGCGAGCTCTCCCTTCACCCAGACTCAACGCGCTACAACGGCTTGAATCTTAACAGTAGCCGACCAAGAAAGTCACTGTTCACTGTCTTCCTCCTTCCTTTCACAACTATTTCTCTCGGAAGTTTATCTTTTGCCATCGTCGTGCGTTTAAGAACATTTTTTTTTCTACCCGTTGCCCTGCAGCTCAGAACAAAGGTGAGGTGCGTTTTTTTTTTTTTCCGTTTCTGTTCGGAAATTTCTTTGGTGTAATTTTATGTCACTCAGTTTTTTGATTTAAAGTTTGTGAAACCGGGAAAAACCCAGGACAAATTCATAAATAAGCCGCTTTGTTGTTTAAGACGTGGGGTTCAAAACGTGGGAAAAAAGTAGCGGCTTATAGTCCGAAAAATACGGTAAAGTTCGGGTAACTGCTGGAAAGACATTTATTTTCCTGACGTCTGTGATGATTGGCTGCTGCGGTTGGCAGAGTTTTGAGTGCGCATGGAGATACTTTTCGGAGTTCAGTTCTTCGGACAATATTAGCAGGAGCGCTGACATTCCTGGGTCCTTGAGCAAGAGATAGGAGATAAATGTTAGTCGCTGTGGATACGGGTGCCTGCCAAGTGCCATGAATGTCAATGTGAGCAGTGGAAAGTTTTTTTGTGTTTTGTCAGTCATTTATGTCAGTCATGTGGTTGTCTGGAAATGTTCTGTATTGAGAATTTAGTGCATCTTTAAATGAGGACGAATGGTTTACTATGGTTATGGCTCACTATGGCTATGGTTTATGGTTTGAGTGTGCGTATGTAAATATACTCTGTGTGTGTATGTATGTATGTATGTGTATGTATGTATGTGTATGTATGTATGTGTATGTATGTATATATGTGTGTGTGTGTGTGTGTGTGTGTATATATATATATATATATATATATATATATATATATATATATATATACACACACACACATACATACATACATACATACACACATACATACATACATACATACATTAGTCAAAATAATTAAAACTGGAGGAGAGCCGTCGTGAGCTAGTCGTCTACCGTATAGAGTCTAGTTGATGCAATTTTTATTTTTGATTACTTAATACATAGTAATGTATAAAGTATTTTAATTTGTATTAGTAGATTTTATTGTTTATTTGATGGTATTTATAGCTTTTACCTCATTAGGGCATAGTCAACAACAAACTCAGTAACAACTTACGAACAAAATCATGGTACGAACAGTCGTTCGGAACGTAACTCATTCATAAGGTGAGGAGCATCTGAAATTGTGTGTGTGTGTGTGTGTGTGTGTGTGTGTGTGTGTTACAAGTGTGTAATAAGTGCATGTAAATAAACCAGAGTGATGTGAAGCACTTGAAGCACTTCAGTCTGCTATTCAGCGTTTCCTTAATCTAACACAAAGAAGACGCTTTTGCATAAAAATAACGATCATTAAAATTCATGAAATATTTAGATATTTCATTAAAACTAAATGAACCACAACATTTCATAGTGAGCTAATATTTATAAAAAAAGGATGGATTATATACAACTGTTCAAAAATAGACATTATGGGGGGAAGTAAATAAAATATTGTAAAATAGTAGAAATTTCCTAAGACATTTTGTTATATGTACATTTCTTATTTCTTATTATAAATTCGAAAGAATATTAATAAAAATAATTGGAAAATATTTGTAGCATGTACATTTGTTTTAATTTTAAATGAAAATTATGAATTGGAGTGGACAGTTTAGTTTATACCCACATTAAAAAAAATACATTTTTTTTTATAAGAAAGAAATATATATTTTTATGTAAGTATTTTATTTTTTTTTTAAACCTTCTGTGAAACATTAGTGTAGTTGTGGGATCTTTTTTTGATCCCACAACTACACTAAAACTAATTTTTAAGGCTTTGTCTTTGTGTATTTAGATAACATCACAAACATGGGTGGAGTCAAATCAGATTAGAATAATTACTTTTTAAACCATGAATATTTGTTTTTTGTTTAAAACTGAATGGAGACATCACTCTAAAGCGTGTAGACACCCGAGAGCTGGAGAACAGGAGGTCACCTGGTGGGTTTGTCTTCTGGAGAGCTTTTACTTTGAATGCGAACGTCTAATATCGACATGCTAGCATTCTTAAAAAGAATGATAAAATCCACATCTAGAAAGAGAGACCGGTTTAAGATGTAGAGTCTCTCTTTAAGTTAATACAAATCAATAATTTGATGCAGTCACTCTAATCTGCACCAATCAAACGAGATCCCTCCTATAAAAGTCATGATGCTAATCTCCACTTAAGGCTGTGAGCTGAACACTATTGGCTGGTTGAAATGTTGAAGGAGCCACTCAATATTTCCTGCCCTGATTTCCTGTTTTAGTGCAAATGACATCAGGTCAATTAACATGATGTCAATTAACCACATTTATTTTTTTCTTTTGCGTACAGGAGTCATACACTACATTGCCAAAAGTTTGTGGACACCTGGCTGTAAGATTCAAACGTAGTTTTTCCTCATCCCACATTTAGTCTCCATTTGCTCTTATAATAATCTCCACACTTCTGGGAAGATTTTTCACTAGATTTTGACATGTGCAAGTAGAGATTTGTAGAAATCATGTCTTGGCTTTGTGTACAGGGGTATTGTCATGCGGGAGCAGGTTTGGGTCTCTTCATTGAAGTGAAGAGAAAACTTCATACTACCACATCCGACGACGTCCTGCACAACTGTGTGCCTTTAACTTTGTGGTAACAGATTGGGGAAGAACCACATATGGCTGGAAAAGTCAGGTGTCCCAATACTTTGTCCTATATAGTGTATTGAGGAAAAAACAAGTACAGGTAGAGTTAAGGGTTGTTAAGGGTTAAAAAACCATTAAGAGTTAAGGGTTGTTAAGGACATGGCTGTACAACGACTGGCACGATTTTGCTCTAAACAATTATTTGTATCTACAAAGCGAAACACAAAACAAAATCGACAGTTTTACCATCTATAACAGGTGCATGCTGGTTAATGTGAGTCGTGTAGTAGCGCACGATGGTGCTTTATGCAAAGTAAACAAATTAGTGCTTAGTGTTATTAACCTCGGGTTAATCAATTTTACCGTCTTTCCTGCGCGTTACCACGGTAACCAGGTCAAAAACCTTACTCGTGCTGGAGTAATGTTTGTCGGTACACTTTTTTTTTCTTTTTTTGGAAAAATAAAGCAGAGGCGTGTTGTTGTTGCGTGTTATTAACCGTGACCCAGCACAGACCCTGCGCCGTACCGAGATCCTCACGCCGTAGCGAAGGACGAAGCCGCTTATTGTCTCGCTCATGACACGGGTGCTCTTTAAAGCATGGGGGGGGCACGTCGCACCTTTTCACACAGCCTTTAACGAGTGCTGGATGAGCAAATCTGCCTTCAGAGACCTCCATTTCATCCCTCCTGAGGCTGATCCAAAGGTCACGCTGGCCGACGTGACTTTCCTCACCGCTTTAGTGTTTGGAAAGCCAGCAATGTGGGGATTTTATATATATAAATATATATATATATATATAAACCTGTCATGTTCAGGAACATACAGTGACAGGCTGCATTTAGGAAAAATGTGAAATAAAAAGAATAAACACTCAAAAACCACTTGATTGCTGCCATTTGCGATTATATTCATATACTGGTCGATTTAGATCCTAAATACAGAGGAGTACAGCAGAAATGTCTGCTTTCACTCAAACTATCAATACGCAAAATTTATATTAGAGCAACAATTCCTTTTAATAACAAAATAACCTTTCAGTTTTTCTTTTATAATAAATCTGCCAAAGATTTCAACAATTCTGTGTTTTTATGTCAATATGGGGTGCTGTGTCTACATTAAGGTGGAAAAGAAATGAACTTAAATAATTTTAGCAAATGACTGCAATATAACAGAGTGAAAAATTTAAGGGGTCTGAATACTTTCCGTACCCACTGTGTGTGTGTGTGTGTGTGTGTGTGTGTGTGTGTGTGTGTGTGTGTGTGTGTGTGTGTGTGTGTGCGCGCGTGTGCGCGTGTGCGCGTGTGTGTGTGTGTGCGTGTGTGTGTATATATATACACACACACACACACAAACACACACATACACATGCATATACATATTTATAGAACTGTTATTATAATGAAGCTTGAGCAGTAAACTTATTAACTCTAAAAAGTAAATAAAAATACTAGTGGCGTGATGTGACACATGTGGGTCAGGTGCAGGCAGGTGTCACAGTTTAGGTTTCATTAAGAGCAGCTCAGTGTACAGTCCTACCCTATTTGGTGAAATGAGATCATGCGGTATATAGTGTGTGTGTGTGTGTGTGTGTGTGTGTGTGTGTGTGTGTGTGTGTGTGTGTGTGTGTGTGACCTGATGCACTCGTCTGCCCACACTGCGACACGCTAACCCTCCTCCTCCTCCGCCTCCTAATGTCAAATTTCGTTAAAGTTGAAAATGGGATCAGACATGTGTGCGCGCGCACACACACACACACACACACACACACACACACACACACACACAGTGACATACTAATCCATACAGTTCACATGCGGTTTGTCCTCTTGTGCATGATGGATTGATTGGCGATCGAGCGGATGATAATTTAGTCGTTCTGCCTGCGGTCTGTAATTTCATTGATCAGCGTCCGAGTTCCTTGTTTCAGTGTCGCAACTGAACGATTTCAGATGGATGTGCGCGTCATGGTGTAGAAAACCTTCACAAGGGAACAGCACAAGCACGGTTCAGATCAGCGTTCACGAGTGTAGGGTTAATGGTGTAAGAAATACAATGCTCGGAGCGTGCTGATAAAGAAAAATAATCCGTTTAGGGGCTCCAGAGCCTGATGCTGAGTGGAGTGGAGTAGTTTCCAATAATAGCACTTTGGCTGTGTTTTATTCCTCTTGCACCTCGGCGATTTGTTTGCGGTTATAGCTTCGTATTTGTTTTTCTGTGTGTAAAGTATAATGTTGTGGAGCATCCCCAAATCATTTAGTTCCAGATTCTTACTTACATTTCAGAAGCTATACTATAAGTTCACAGTATTGAGGTCTGCATACTGACACAATTATTTAGCATTTTGAGGTAATAATTTAGCATGCTGAGGCAAGAAGGCGTCTCTTTGAGGCAATGAGGTGTCATTTTCAGACAGCAGGTAAAGATAAAGGGTGTATTTACGTTAAAGCAGCTTTAAATGTCAGCTTTCATTGAAGCAGCTATAAACACTACAGCTATAAACACCCTCATCAGTCATAATTTTTAAGTAATAAATCTGCATTATGATGCAATAATTCAGCTTTCTGAGGCAATGTTATCGTTTTGGGGTAAAAAGGTGTCTTTCTGAGGTGAAAAATTCTTTCCGATTTAAAAAGTTGTCTTTCCGAGGTGAAAAGTTGTCTTTCCCAGGTGAAAAGTTGTCTTTCCCAGGTGAAAAGTTGTCTTTCCCAGGTGAAAAGTTGTCTTTCCGAGGTGAAAAGTTGTGTTTTCGAGGTGAAAAGTTGTCTTTCCGAGGTAAAAAGTTGTGTTTTCGAGGTGAAAAGTTGTCTTTCCCAGGTGAAAAGTTGTCTTTCCCAGGTGAAAAGTTGTCTTTCCCAGGTGAAAATTTGTCTTTCCCAGGTGAAAATTTGTCTTTCCGAGGTGAAAATTTGTCTTTCCGAGGTGAAAAGTTGTGTTTTCGAGGTGAAAGGTTGTCTTTCTGAGATGAAAGGTTGTCTTTCCCATTCTGAAGATTTGTCTTTTCGAGGTGAAAAGTTGTGTTTTCGAGGTGAAAATTTGTCTTTCCCGATCTGAAAATTTGTCTTTCCGAGGTGAAAAGTTTTCTGAGCTTTCTGAGGCAGAGATTATGCATTTTGAGGCAATGAGTCTGCTTTCTAAGGCAGTAATTTGTCATTTTGAGGCCCAATGTTTGTTATTTACAAACAAGGTTTGTTATTCTAAGGCAAGAATTCAACAGTCTGAGGGCATAAGGTGCAATAAAGCAGATACAGACACATTTTTCTCTCTTAGTCAGTCTTTCTAGGTCACAATTTTGATGTGTTCATTAAAGATTTCTGCAAGTCATCATCCTGAAGCAAAAAATCATCATAAGTACAAAATCAGTATTAAAGACAGGTTTTTAAATAGGAAAGTTATGAGTTCATCACCCTCGACTGCTCAGTTTTATACTCAAAATAGTTTAAATATATCTGTAACTTTCATTCCGAAGCAATAAATGATTGTTTTAGTCAAACCATGTAGCTAAAATATCTGACTTTTGGTTTATAAAGCTAGTAGTAGTTAACGTTTCTGGTCATTCGGGATTTGGGTAATAAATTAATTTTGAGATTATTTGAGAATGTTGAGATTAAGAAATTCTTCAAGTGCTGGCACCATGAAAGAAAGAACAGTGTTGAGCGATCTTTATTTTCTGCCTGGCAGGAACCTTCATTATCATCAATGCAATCTGGTGACTCAACATTTCTTCTTCTTTTTGTCACTCAAGTCTTTCAGTTTGGAGCATTTGAAACAATGCCATGAATGTAATTATTTGTCGTCTCCCCCCCTCTTTTCTAAAAAGAAGCCATGGAGTTGGACGTAGACGAGGATGAGGAGGAGGATTTCCCTCAGACGCTGTCGCCGCTCTTCCAGCGCTCCGTGTCTGAGGACTCGGCCGGTTCGTCTGCCTCGACCGCTGGGAAAGCCAAAACTAGGTTAGTGAGAGACACACACACACACACACACACACACAGGGAGCTGAGTCACATCTCTGTGGCTTTATATCTGAGAAGATTTTTGATGAATATCACTGATGCAGGATGTGTTTGCTGTGTATACAGCCTTTTTTATTTTTTTTAACCTCCCAGCAGCACAGAGGGCACGTGATGAAAAGAGCTGTGTGTGTGTGTGTGTGTGTGTGTGTGTGTGTGTGTGTGTGTGTGTGTGTGTGTGTGTGTGTGTGTGCGCATGAGAGAGAGAGAGAGAGAGAGGGAGAGAGGTTCACCGAGGTCAGTGAGAACGAGGGGGAGGAGGAAAGCTGGGGTTGAGCAGAAGTGGTAATTGAGCAGGGGGCTGATGGGAAGAGGAGGGAGGCCGAGACCCGGCACGATGCAGCCTCCCGACCTGCTGATGTCATTAAAACACAGAGGAAAGAGGAGGAAGAGGGGAAAAAGCCCTGCGCTCCCTTTCTACTCCCAATTAGCCGCGATTGTCCGCTTTCCGCTGTGCAGCGTATTGAGCAACATGTCTATTAGAGAAGGCATGCCACCCCCTCCACCTCAAACCACCCCCCCACTCATTTCCCCCTCAACCCTAACCACCCGGACCCCCTCCACCGCCTCTCCACGTGCACCACATGCCTTCGGTTTCATTTACACTTACAGACAGAATAACACAAGCTTATTACCTTATTACCTCATTTACACCAGAGCAAGTTCCCACACCAGAGCAAGTTCCCCACTGTTACAACCTTCCATCCGCTAACAGATCTGATCCACTCGTGATCTCAAAACTCATAAATAAAGACTTCTGACCAGAGTTCTGAGGTAATGCAATAGAGCTTTGAGAAAACCTCATGGTTTGGAGATATGTTGGAGTTTTTTAGATAATAAATCATAATTCCAGGGTAATGCGTCAACATTTTGAGAAAATAGTACATTTTGGGATAATACCTCAGAGTTTGGAGATAATACCTCAGAGTCTGGAGATAATACCTCAGAGTCTGAAGATAATACCTCAGAGTCTGGATATAATACCTCAGAGTCTGGGGATAATACCTCAGGGTTTAAGATCATACCTCAGAGTCTGGAGATAATACCTTTAGAGTCTGGAGATAATACCTTTAGAGTCTGGAGATAATACCTCAGAGTCTGGAGATAATACCTCAGAGTCTGGAGATAATACCTCAGAGATAATACCTCAGAGTCTGGAGATAATACCTCAGAGTCTGGAGATAATACCTCAGAGTCTGGGGATAATACCTCAGGGTTTAAGATCATAACTCAGAGTTTGGGGATAATACCTCAGAGTCTGGGGATAATACCTCAGAGTCTGGGGATAATACCTCAGAGTCTGGAGATAATACCTCAGAGTCTGGAGATAATACCTCAGAGTCTGGAGATAATACCTCAGAGTCTGGAGATAATACCTCAGAGTCTGGAGATAATACCTCAGAGTCTGGAGATAATACCTCAGAGTCTGGAGATAATACCTCAGAGTCTGGAGATAATACCTCAGAGTCTGGAGATAATACCTCAGAGTCTGGAGATAATACCTCAGAGTCTGGAGATAATACCTCAGAGTCTGGAGATAATACCTCAGAGTCTGGAGATAATACCTCAGAGTCTGGAGATAATACCTCAGAGTCTGGAGATAATACCTCAGAGTCTGGAGATAATACCTCAGAGTCTGGAGATAATACCTCAGAGTCTGGAGATAATACCTCAGAGTCTGGAGATAATACCTCAGAGTCTGGAGATAATACCTCAGAGTCTGGAGATAATACCTCAGAGTTTGGAGATAACACCTTGTGGTTTAAGATAATAAATCAGAATTTAGAGATATGTTTGTAGTTCTAAAACAATAAAGCAGAATTTAGAGAATACCTCGGGGTTTGGAGATATAAATTCAGAGTTTTGAGAAAATCATCAGCATGGTTTCAGAGAGGTTTTGTATTAGGAATATTAAGAAGACTTAATAATGTCTACTTGAGTCCACTATTGAGAAAAATAATGCAGATTGTTCATTCAGGACAAAAGTAATGGCACCCAATGAAAAATAAAGGAAGTGTTTGTGGAAGTCGGTGTGGATGGGGGGGGGGACTTATCAAGGTTGTTTCCCCTCGTGCCCCTGTGTACCTGTATCAGGTGAGAGTTAAATGTCAGCTCACGCTTTGACGAGGAGCGCTTTTGGAGTCTTCTCCTAAACAATCCCATCCAAGCAGAACCTCCTGTCAAAAACCTTCTACAGCTAACAGCCGGCCAGCACAGAGTTAAAGAGCCGAGAGAGGAAAATATGTGTGTGTGTGTGTGTGTGTGTGCGCGCGTGTTCACACTGAGGAGAAATTATAGCTCCCATAACCAGTTTTACCCACTTTGATTAATTGTGGTGAATCTCCTCGTCACTTATTAGCGAGTCTTCCTGTGTCATTTTCTGTTTCGTGTTTAGTTACACGTCACATCACGTCTTGCTCCTGTTTACGTCATCGTAGCTACACTCACTCCTTCCCTCTGCAGCCTCCGGTTCTTCTGCCAGTTCCAAGCTCTGACACTGGAGACTCCTTTACCTCTCCATACAAACTTCTTACTCTGGAACGCTCGGATGGATCTTCTGTCATGGTTACTATGGAAATGATGACGCACAACGTTGTGGTGTAAATAATGCAATGGCGTGCTGACTTGTTTTTCTTTCTTTTTTTTCCCTCTTCTCTCTCTTTTTTTCTCCCTCTCTCAATTTAATTTCTTGCTCTCTCCCTCTCTTTTCCCCTTTCTCTTTGTCCTTCCTTTTTTTCTCTCTCTCTCTCTCTTTCTTAATTTCTTTTTCTCTCCCTCTCTCCTTCTCTTTATCTCTTTTGCTCTCTCTCGCTCTCTCTTTCTTAATTTTTTTCTCTTTCTTTCTCTTTTTTCTTTCTATTTCTTTCTCTTTTTTCCTTTTCCTCTTTCTCTTTGCTCTCTCTTGCTTCCCCCCTTTCTCTCTCTCTCTCTCTCTCTCTCTCTCTCTCTCTCTCTCTCTCTCTCTCTTTCTTAATTTCTTTTTCTCTCCCTCTCTCCTTCTCTTTATCTCTTTTGCTCTCTCTCTCTTTCTTTATTTTTTTCTCTTTCTTTCTCTTTTTACTTTCTATTTCTTTCTCTTTTTTCCTTTTCCTCTTTCTCTTTGCTCTCTCTTGCTTCCCCCCTTTCTCTCTCTCTCTCTCTCTCTCTCTCTCTCTCTCTCTCTTTCTCTCTCAGGAAAAAGCTGTGTGCCTTCTGTTACTGTGGTGAGCGGAGTGTACTGGGTCAGGGTGAGCTGAAGCTCTTTGGCCCGACTCCGGGTTACGTCCCGCTGCACATCCGGAACCGACGCGGCAGCTCCGAGAAGGACGACGACTATCACGATGAGGACGACGACCACGATTTTAACGATGACAACGACAACGCCCGCAGCCCGGGCCAGCGGGGGAGGGGCCCAAAGAAGTGAGTCGATTCATAGCGATTCATTTGATTTTTCTGTCAAATGAATCTGATTCTGTGAGCCGTCCAAAACAATGTGTAAAGTGAGGGTCAGATTCGACCCCAGTGAACAGGGATGTGGCCTCTGATTGTGTAACGAATGTGTTTAAAGAACGCCTGATTGGCCTGCTGGGAAAACTAAAGAGAGAAAGAGATGAGAAACGGGAAACGGGTGTGTGAGAGGGAAAGACAGGAAAATGAGTAAGTGAGAGACAGCAAAATAAGAGAGCGTGAGATGGGAAAAGAGTGTGACTGGGAAGAGTGATGGGAACGAGAGAGAGTGAGAAGAAAAAAATGTGTTGTGGGAACGAGTGAGAGACGGGATAAGAAGAATGTGACGGGAAAGAGAGAGAGAGACTGGAAGAGAGAGCTGTGTCGCTGAAATGCAGTGACCCTGCCGACCCCTGTGGAGAAGAAACAATGCACAGCGTCCAATTAGAAGCTGCCAGTGTAATTACTCATCATGATCAAGCACTGGCAGAGAGTCTGTGTGTGTGTGTGTGTGTGTGTGTGTGTGTGTGTGTTGTGTGTGTGTGTGTGTGTGTGTTGGGCCCCATGCTGCGTAAATTCTGCACTGATGTATTTGTGTGTCATCCAAAAAATACTCAGTGTTGTTTTTAAAGCTTGGTTTCGTTTGGGGTGTGTGTGTTTGTGTGTTTGTGTGTTTGTGTGTTTGTGTGTGTGTGTGTGTGTGTGTGTGTGTGTGTGTTAGAAAGAGAGATTGGGGGTATGATAAGTCTGGAGTTATGATAGGAGAGTGAGTTTCAGGTGAAACTGTTCACTCACAGAAGCTGTAATTAGAGCCAGACTTGGACTCATTCATGTCTGTATGAGGTTTGTTGTGAGCACAGTTTCAGCTTCGAGCTGCAGCTCAGAGGAAAAGCAGGAACGGCTCACATTCAAACTTTATGTCCATGATGTCATTTTAATAATAATAACACCCCCCCCCCCCCCTATTATATATATATATATCTTATGCATCAATCTTCATGAGATGCACATCACAGCAAATTATTACTTATTTGTTTTTGTTTTTTTTCAGTGATCTTGAGTGAAATGGTTGAATGATTGAGTGATTGATTGAATGAGTAAGTGATGTAGTAAATGTGATTGCATTATTGAATAATTTAATTGAATAATTGAAGCATTGTGATTGTGTGATTGATTGACTGAATGAGTGATTGAATAATTAATTGATTGGATGATTGCGTGATTGAATGATTGAGTGAGTGATTGAATGATTGAGTGATTAAATAATTAATTCATTGGATGATTGAATGATTGAGTGAATGGATGATTGAGTGAGTTATTGGATGATTGAGTAAATGATTGAATGATTGAGTGAGTGATTGAATAATTGATTAAGTAATTGAATGATTGAGTGAGTGATTGAATGATTGAGTGAGTGATTGAATGATTGAGTGAGTGATTGAATGATTGAGTGATTAAATAATTAATTCATTGGATGATTGAATGATTGAGTGAGTGATTGAATGATTAAGTGAGTGATTGAATGATTGAGTGATTAAATAATTAATTCATTGGATGATTGAATGATTGAGTGAATGGACGATTGAGTGAGTTATTGGATGATTAAGTAAATGATTGAATGATTGAGTGAGTGATTGAATAATTGATTAAGTAAGTAATTGAATGATTGAGTGAGTGATTGAATGATTGAGTGATTGAATGATTGAGTGATTGAATAATTGAGTGAGTGATTGAATGATTGAGTGATTGAATGTTTAAGTGATTGGATGTTTGAGTGATTGAATGATTGAGTGAGTGATTGAATGATTAGGTGAGTGATTGAATGATTGAGTGATTGGATGTTTGAGTGATTGAATGTTTGAGTGATTGAATGATTGAGTGAGTGATTGAATGATTGAGTGAGTGATTGAATGATTGAGTGATTGAATGATTGAGTGATTGAATGTTTGAGTGAGTGATTGAATGATTGAGTGATTGGATGTTTGAGTGATTGAATGATTGAGTGAGTGATTGAATGATTGAGTGAGTGATTGAATGATTGAGTGATTGGATGTTTAAGTGATTGAATGTTTGAGTGATTGAATGTTTGAGTGATTGAATGATTGAGTGAGTGATTGAATGATTGAGTGATTGAATGATTGAGTGATTGGATGTTTGAGTGAGTGATTGAATGATTGGGTGATTGGATGATTGAGTGGGTGATAGTAATGGAGTGAATGAATGAATGATCGACTAAGTGAACGAATGAATTAACTGACTGAGTGAATAATCTTTTTTGTAAATTGACCCAAATGTCTGGTTTAGCCGTAAAGAAACGCGAGCTGTTCTCTCATTCAGTACGGCAGATCCGTCACACTGACCCTTAATGTCTGTTTAGGGAGCAGATCAGATTTTTTTTACACGTTTGAGATTTTACTTGTGAAAGAAACAGGTGTGAAAACCTCAGAAAAGAAAATCTGATCAGAATTCTGGACGTGATTTCTGGATCGTTTCGGTGCCTTTTTAACGTTTGGGTGCGTTTGATGCGTGGCAGACTTAGACAGACAGATGGTTCGACTTGGAGAGAGAGGGAGAGAGAGAGAGAGAGAGAGAGAGAGAGACAGACAGACAGTCTGACTAAGAGATGGACAGAGATGAAGACAACAGACAGACAAAAAGAGAGAGAGATTTTGTGCCAGACAGGAAGATTAAAAAAAAAGACAGCACATTAGAAAGGGACACAGAGACATAACCGAGAGAAGAAAAAGAAAAAAGAGCGAGAGAGGTGTAGACGGGGTGCTCTGACCCAGATAAAAGAGTGAAATCCAAGCGAGAGCTGCTACGATTCAATTTGGGTCGATTAATTTGGTACCAAAATGGTCCAGTGATTAGTCACTCGATAACGGAGAGAAGAGGAATCCATGAGGGAGCGTTTCATCCAATTTCCCCTCTTTCTTTTTCTCTCTCTCTTTTTCTCTCCATCGCTTTCTCTCTGTCGTTCCCTCCCTTCACCATGTGACTCCTTGTTGACTAAAGTTTCCGGCGAGGCGGCGGCCCTGAGCTTTATTGGACCCGTTCCTAATTGTACTCAGGTCTGACGAGTCAATCACGCGTCTCTCAGAGGGCCGGTGACGTAACAGCGCCTGCTCCTGGACGCCCGCCAAGCGGCGCCGCGCTGCTGCGCTGGAGCTTTCCGATTGGTCGGCCAGAAGCTGGATCTCTTCCAGCTAGAGCACTGGGGGAGCAGGAAGGAAAATAATAACAAATGATTGAGAGAGAGGAGGTAAACGAGTGTGCTGTATTTAAGCTCTCTGAGGTTCTGCTTTTCTACAAGGGAAACTCTAATATAGAAAACCCCTGGAGAAAGTGAAATCTTTTCACATCCATTCTTTTTGGAGGTGTTTTTTTTTTTTTTTTTTTTTTTTTATCTTCTAGATAAATACATGCACAATGCAAAAGATCCATAAAACTGAAATCTACAGCAAGATATATGTCTGTGTATGGATTGTTGGAGTGAAGCATGGTGGTGGTTTTGTGGACACCTTGCTATAAGGCTTTTTGAACATCCCATGCCACATGTAGTCCCTGTTTGCTGTTCTAATAACGTTCACGCTTCTGGGAAGACGTTCCACTAGATTTTTGTGGAGATCTTGTTCAGCTACAAGGGTAAAGATTGAAGTCAGACACTGATGTAGGTGAGGTGAGATCTTCATTGAGCTGGCTTTGTGCACAGGAGCATTGTCATGCTTGAACAGGTTTTGGGGAAGAACCACACATGGCTAATCCCCTGGATCATAAAATCTCTACATTCTTACAACACGTTTGAATTATTATAAAGCTGCACCCAGCTTCTCCCCTCCCCCCCTCTTTTCTGTTTCCTGTAACGTGACCATTAAAAGCAGTTGTAAATTGTATGTAAATGTCGAGCGACCAGACGTCAGTCTCCACTTTCCCCTCGTGCTCAGACGCTGTCTTTCGGGCGTGCGTTCAGAGCACGCTAAAAATCGACGGCACGTGGCGAAGCGCAGCGACGGCATTTTCACACACAAAGCGCCTCAATCGCCGTATGGATTTTCCTCCGTCTCGCTCGCTGTTCCAGGCGAAAAGGAGGAAACGCCGCTCTGATGTTCTCGAGGTTTGATCTTCAGATCGCTCGGCGATGAGGAGCGATGAGGAAAATGTCCCAGAGGGAGCGCACTCTCGTGTAAAAGGCTCACACTCGCACGCTGAGTTGAACAAAGCGCAGAATACGAGTATGGAGTGTAGGATCAGAGAACTGCAGATACAAAAAAAAAAAGGATCGATCCCCACAATCTTTTGATATGTTGCAATATATTTATTTCATTATTTCACAGCGATGATGAATCCGAAGCATTTTTATTAGTGGAGCGCTTTAACTAATCATCTGTACAGAGATACAGAGTTTATAAAGTTGGAATGAATAGTTTTTCCGTAATGAGAGAGCCAGCAGCAACTGTGGCAAGAAAAAAAACCTCCCTGAGACTCCACGAGGAAGAAACCTCGAGAGGAACCTCATCCTCAACCTCATCACCGTCCACCATTTTAAATCTGTGGTCCAATCAAATCTGTCCCATCTCGACTCAGGACCTGCGTCTGTTTGGGTGTGAGGTCACATGACTAGTACATGATTGGGTGAAACCGTTTTGGCACCTCTCCCTATACTCAATGTTGCGAGTGCGAGCACATCACTGGTGAGTGTGGTGTGGATTCAATTAGACGCTCAAAGATCACACAGACAGACGGACAGACAGACAGACACCCAGACGGACAGACAGACGATCCGTCATAACACTTCATCCCCTCATCAATAACCGTCCTGTTAACGTCATGAACTTTTCCCCGACTGCCGTTTTCCAACCTTTAGTTTAGTGTTGATGAATGATGTTGAAGATTGAATTGGAAGAGTGTGTGTGTGTGTGTGTGTGTGTGTGTGTGTGTGTGTGTGTGTGTGTGTTAAGCAGCAGAAGGTTATTTACAGTGTAATTAAATCTCAGCGTTACCCACGCCGGAACGCACTCAGACAGTGATGTACAGCACGCACGCTTCTGTTGATAAATGGACGGCGTGTGACATTATGTTTTGGCGCCCGTTTAACCCTCTTCTGTGAAAAAGTGATATTGGTTTGGAGAGCTGCTCCACAGGTATGTTTTTATTTTATTTATTTTATTTATTTTATTTATTTTATTTATTTTTGTATTTTTCCTCATTTGGATTATTCAGGATCGAAATCCACATCTGTGTTTCTGTAAAGCCGTGTTTTTATACGGCGCTGGGGCGACTACCCAGTTTTATCATCTCCGGTTCCGTCCCGAGCTTCACGTCTCGTTTCATCTGGGTTCTCCGGTTTCCTCCCATTGTGCACAAATAAAACCATTTTAAATGACTTCTAATAGTGTGAATGTGAATTGGATCATTTTTTTATTGGTCGTGAGGCAGGTTTAAAACGATGCTTTGTGAGATACAGATGCCAACTCGTATCTGATTCATCACATTGTTTTTTTATGCCGAGGCAACATCGCTCACCATCCCTAGAACGTATGCTGTGTTTGTACACACTCAAATGTGTGTATCGGTGTGTGCATATGTACACAAGTGTGTGTATTCGTCTGCGCGTGTGTGTGTGTGTGTGTGTGTGTGTGTGTGTGTGTGTGTGTGTGTACGTACATGTATGCAAAAGTGTTGTGTGCGTTTCACTTTCACTGAGAGAAGCAGGAAGTGGGCGTTGTAGGCGTTCACATGCGTGGCTGTGTGTGTGTGTGTGTGTGTGTGTGTGTGTGTGTGTGTGTGTGGTGGTAGGAGGTGAGAGAATACAGTAGCCTTTTATGGTGAGGCGTGTGCAGAACCGCTCCGGCTGGACATCTTCAGTCCGGGGCTCTTTTTAAATGTTAATTCTTGTTCTTTGCTGCGCTCTCTCTCTCTCTCTCTCTCGCTCTCTCTCTCGCTCTCTTTATCGCTTCCTCTATATCCGGCAGTGCTCATCCCTCCCTCCCTCTTTTTCTGAACAGCCAGTTGTTGTGTGAAGGCCAAGTGTGACAGCTCCTCATCGTCCCGTCTCTGTTTCTGTCTGTTACACCTTCCTGCATAGAAACACTAGTGTGTGTGTGTGTGTGTGCACACCATCATTTTAATACTTAGTGTGTGTGTGTGTGTGTGTCTGTGTGTGTGTATATATATATGTATGTATGTATGTATGTATGTGTATATATATATATATATATATACACACACACACACACACACACACACACACACCAAACACGGGTGTAACGGTTTGGTCAGACTTCGGTTTTAAAGTTACTGTTCGGTACAATTTCGATACGGTCAGAAGGAAGGAACAAAACATAAAATTGCTTGTCTTTTTTTTTTTCTTTCATCAACACAGTTTATTATTAATAACATTTGTGATCAACATTTAAACAGTTTACATTTATAAAATTTTAAATGAAGTCCCTGCTTGGTTAAATAATATATACATTTATATTATATGACTATATTAATATTAATAATATATTTCTGTAAAATATAATAACATTTTAACGGAATAAATCAAATGAATGCAACACACTTTTTTAATTTAAATTAAGTGATCCATTAAAATGGCACAAATTAAACTCAAATAAATGGAAAATTGTAATTAACAGTTTAATAAACTTTTTAAAACCGGTGTGTGTGTGTTTTACATTTAATGTGATTTTCATATTTTACGTAACTCTTCTACTTATTTCAGCACACTGTATCAAACGTCTTCATTCCTTCCATCCTTCATTCATTCACTCCCTCGATATGTGAAAGTGTCAGCATTTCCTCCTTTTATAAGAAATTCTTGAAGCTGGACATAACATGCGAAAGAAGTATTTCCCGTACGGAGGGTGTGTCCACAGTGACACTGCACTAACCCCTGGCATCGTTGTGTGTTTTCAAGTTTAATAATAAAATAAATTATGATGATTTCGAACTCTTCCTTTTCCTCTCCAGGATCAGCTCACCAGACAGCGGCCTGCACTCGTCCTCGGCCCCGGGGAGCACCGACCCTTTCAGCGAGGAGCCCGTCCACAAACTGTGGGACGAACTGGGCCAGCTCGGCCTCCCACACGACATCAACGTGCAGTCTTTATTCGACCCCACTGGTGAGAATGCCATCTTATATTTTATATTTTAATGAGTCCTGTACTCTCCCGACCTGCCAATTAGTGACTTCCTGAGCAGGTAATTGTGTGTGAGGCTGAACTGATGCTCAGGTCGGTGTTGTAGTGGATTATAAAACTATTTAAAATGAATAATAATATTATTAACACACACAATATAATTCAGTATCCCTTATAATTACCCAGTGCAGTGAAGAGTGGATCAGAATGTCAGAGAGAGAGTGTGTGTGTGTGTGTGTGTGTTACAGGGCAGTGCTGTGCTCACCTGCGGTGTGCTGCGTGGTCAGAGGGGGTGTGGCGTGGTGAAGGAGGCCAGGCTCAGCTCTATGTGGACAAAGCCATTGACTCAGGGAGCACAGAGGTCAGCACACACTTTACTTACTACTGACTCGCTCTCTGTGTGTGTGTGTGTGTGTGTGTGTGTGTGTGTGTGTGTGTGTGTGTTTGCGCTCTGATGGGGTTAACTGGAGCAGAGTTCATTCACTTAGTACTCTGGTCAGAGTGGATGTCTGTCTGTCTGTCTGTCTGTCTGTCTGTCTATTTAATTGTATTATCATTCTTATTATGAAGTGTTTATTTTTTATTATATTTCTTTCTGTATGCACTCATGTATTTATTTTTTTGTGTTTATTTATTTTAACAATTGTTTTTTTTTATCATTTCCTTTTCTTATTTATTTTTTTGTTTGTGTATTAAAGCTAATAATGGGTTATATTGCATCAAGAAAGCAGAAACCACTTTAAACATGACACGCAGGACTTAACGTGGGGCCTGACGCAGGCTGCTGGTGGTTGAAGCGGACTGGGAGTAAATGATGCAGGCTGATAGAGGCAGAAGGGGGCTGATATATTTTGAGATGGGGGCTGATGCAAGCTGTTACATGCTAATGGATGGTGATGGTGGCTTATGGAGGCTTATGGAGGCCGATGGTGGCTGATGGATGCTGATGGATGCTGATGGTGGCTGATGTTGGGTGATGGATGCTGATGGTGGCTGATGCTGGGTGATGGATGCTGATGGTGGCTGATGCTGGGTGATGGATGCTGATGGTGGCTGATGTTGGGTGATGTTGGTTGATGGATGCTGATGGTGGCTGTTGTTGGGTGATGGATGCTGATGGTGGCTAATGTTGGGTGATGGATGCTGATGGTGGCTGTTGTTGGTTGACGGATCCTGATGGTGGCTGATACATGCTGATGTTGGCTGCTACATGCTGATGGTGGTTGATGGATCCTGATGGTGGCTGATACATGCTGATGGTGGTTGATGGATCCTGATGGTGGCTGATACATGCTGATGTTGGCTTCTACATGCTGATGGTGGTTGATGGATCCTGATGGTGGCTGATACATGCTGATGGTGGCTGATACATGCTGATGGTGGTTGATGGATCCTGATGGTGGCTGATACATGCTGATGGTGGCTGATACATGCTGATGGTGGCTGATGTTGGTTGATGGATCCTGATGGTGGCTGTTGTTGGGTGATGGATGCTGATGGTGGCTGCTACATGCTGATGGTGACTGATGGTGGCTGAGTCAGTGCGGTGAAGTGTTCTGCGCCTCGGTTTACTGCTCCGGGAAGCGTTTTTGCTGTTTGTGTTTGTTGTTAACGGAAAGTAAAAAAGTGAGATGAGGGTTGTGAATTTGTACGTGGTTTGTAGCTCGCGTTGTGGCGCGTGAGCTTATTATGTGTTATGGACCGTACAGTACGGCGTAAACGTGTGGACAGGCCACGTCCCAATCAGCACAGGATCAGAGACGCTTTTCACCGTTCCCTATTTAGGCTTAATTACAGGAGTATGGAGAAGGCAGGAGCTCGGCTTACTCGCTCAGAAACGCCAACAGACCATCCACTGATGAACTCCGAGGGAGGGAGGGTTGTTCTGAGAGGGTTGTGAGAGTGGGCGGGGTAGGGGGAGGGGGAGATGAGGGCACGTGCAGGTCTCTCGCCCTTTTAAATATTCTCCAATTAGGACAGGATCGGTTCAGCTCTGCTGCTGCGCTCTCACGTGTGAAGCTCAGGCTAATTAACACGACGCAATGTGGCAGACACGGACACAGGGGAAGTGTGTGTGTGTGTGTGTGTGTGTGCAAGCGAGGGGGTGTTTGTTAGGGGGCACATGGGCACATTAGGGGTAATTAATTGTTTTTATTTCGACTCATTTTCCTCACCTCTGGGACCTGATAACATCTTTAGTGTGTGTGTGTGTGTGTGTGTGTGTGTGTGTGTAGTAGACAGGTTTTTAGAGCTGCACTGAACCAGACAAACAGATTTGCATAAATAATGTGTGCCTTGTTTTTAAATATTTTATAATAATATATATAAAGTAAATTATATTAGTTATTTTGTTTGTTTTATATCGGACATCTATATAATCAGCAGTCAGTTTTCCTCAGTGAAGCGAAGTCTAGTCCCATGATGGCCGTGTTTTCCGGCCTGGTTGCGCTCGGCGTTCCCAGGATACACACTGGATCCCCATCCGTGAGCACATGAGTGATGGGGTCGTGTTTAAAAAGATTTCTAACCCTTCCTTATTGAATGAGGTTCCTTCAGGTGGTGTTGTGTGGAGTTGTGTGTAGAGTGGTGTGTGTAAGGGTTTTCTCTGGCAGTGCGGCTCAGCGAGGTGTAAAATGGAAAAGGTCAGGAAGCTCAGGATGAGCTTCACCTCCCAGAGCTCTGCTCCTCACAGTGTTTCTCTAATTGCGTTTGCGCCTCTAATCCGCTAAACTATCAGAACACTGCTCATTTACCTTTCACAATAAATGTCACACACACTGTGTGTTTGTGTGTGTTACTGGGTTGTGTGTGTGTGTGTGTGTGTGTGTGTGTGTATAAGACTCTGTGTATCTGTGTGTAACTGGGTTGTCTGTGTGTGTGTATATAACTCTTTAACTGTGTGTGTCTGTGAGTAACTGGGTGTGTGTTACTGTATATCCGTTTGTAACTGGGTTGTCTGTGTGTGTGTTTGTGTGTGCAACTCTGTAACTTGGTGTGTGTGTGTAAAACTCTGTGTATCTGTGTAACTGGGTTGTGTGTGTGTGTGTAAAACTGTGTGTGTGTGTCACTCTGTATGTCTGTGTGTAACTGTGTGTGTGTGTGTAACTGTTTTTGTCTGTGTGTGTAACTCTAACTCTGTGTGTGTGTGTGTCTGTGTGTAACTGGGTGTCAGTGTATCTGTTTGTGTGTGTGACTGTATATCTGTGTATATGTGTATATGTGTGTATATCTGTGTGTAATGGGGTGTGTGTGTGTGTGTGTGTGTGTGTGTGTGTGTGTGTGTGTGTGTCTGTATCTGTGTGTGTGTGTGTGTGAGACTCCGTATCTGTGTGTGTGTGTGAGACTCTGTATATCTGTGTGTCAGTGTGTGTGTGTAACTCTGTTTATCTGTGTGTCTGGGTGTGTGTGTAACTCTGTATCTGTGTGTGTGTGTGTGTGTGTGTGTGTGTGTGTGAGAGAGACTCTGTATATCGGTGTGTAACTGGGTCTGTGTGTGTGTGTAACTCTGTTTATCTGTGTGTCTGGGTGTGTGTGTAACTCTGTGTGTGTGTGTGTGTGTGTGTGTGTGTGTGTGTGTGTGTGTGTGTGTGTTAGAGAGACTCTGTATATCGGTGTGTAACTGGGTCTGTGTGTGTGTGTAACTCTGTTTATCTGTGTGTCTGGGTGTGTGTGTAACTGGGTGTCAGTGTGTGTGTAACTCTGTATCTGTGTGTGTATGTGAGAGACTCTATATCTGTGTGTGTGTAACTCTGTGTATCTGTGTGTGTGTGTGTGTGTGTGTGTGTGTGTGTGACTATCTGTGTATGAGATTTTCTTTCTTTTTTATTCTTTTAGTTTCTGTTGTCTCGTCCTCTACCTTATCTCTCACTTTTTCTGTCTTTTCGTTCTGTCTCCTCCTTTCTCATTCAGTCAAGTCCCTGTTCACTGTGTTTTGTTCTCTCATTACGCTCTTCCTCTTCATCTCTCTCTCCCTTTCTTTTGACTACTATGTCTTTATGTCTTCTTTCTCTCTCCTTGAAGGAGAACTTATCAGGACTGATGTAATTCTCTCAGCCTCAGCACAGACATGGGCCGTGTCCCAATCCCTTATCTAGTGTTTTACAAAACAGAAACTGCCCCTCCCCCCAAGTTGCCATAGTTACTGTGGGAATAGCAGATGCTGTTGGATGTTGAACTCTGGTTTGCCCCCTCGTATCTGCTGGTTGTGAGAATGGACCTGGAACTGTCATTGTTTCATCATTTCATTAAAGTCTTGAGAGAATCTACAGGATTCTCTTCAAAGCTCCACCCATGCCTTCACAAGCTGAATGGATGTAGTGGTAGTGGAGGACTGAGTTGTAGGTGGTGGAGGAGGTGCAGTTAATGGGGTGAAAGGTGGTGGTAGAGATGATGGTGATGAGGTTGGGGGAGGTGGCGGTGGAGTTGATGATAAAGCAGGTGGTTAAGGTGAAGTTGGTAGACGATGTGGGGGGGAAAAGTGAGGTCGGAAGCGATAGAGTGGTGATGGAGGAAGTTGGGGGGGGGTGCTAAAGCTGATGCAGGTCCTGGTGAAAAAAGGGGTGAAGTTGGATTTTGTAGGAGGTTGTGAAGGTAACATTGATGTTGGATGTGGTGGAAAAGGTGGAGTTTATTTGGTGTAGGTGGAGTTGGTGGGAAAGGTGGAGCTGTTGGTGGAGGTGGTAAAAAGGTTGGTGTTGGATATGGTGGAAGAGGTGGAGGTTTTGTTGGTGTTGGGGTTGGTGATCAAGGTTTATGTGGTGGTTTAGTTAGTGCTGAAGGTGTAGTTGGTGGTGCATTTGGTGGAGGTGCAGTTATTGGTGTAGTTGGTGGTGGAGGTGCAGTTGGTGGTGTGTAGATGGTGGTGGAGGTGCAGTTATTGGTGTAGTTGGTGGTGGAGGTGCAGTTGGTTGTGTGCAGATGGTGGTGGAGGTGCAGTTATTGGTGTAGTTGGTGGTGGAGGTGCAGTTGGTGGTGTGCAGATGGTGGTGGAGGTGCAGTTATTGGTGTAGTTGGTGGTGGAGGTGCAGTTGGTGGTGTGCAGATGGTGATGGAGGTGCAGTTATTGGTGTAGTTGGTGGTGGAGGTGCAGTTGGAGTTAGAGGTGCCCAGGTCGTCACTCTGCCCTTCTACATGCTACAAATTTTGCGAAAGACCACAAAACTGGTTTCTTTGTCGCCGGATTAAATGAACTCTGGGTTAAATCCCTCCAGCTCCCGTCCTCACTCTGGTTTTCATCACCGTTCGCCTGAGCGAGTCTGGAAACCCGGGTGTTGAATTACCCCTGTGGTGTTCGGAGCGCTCGTCCCTGGGGGGGCAGATACGAGGCCAAGTTTAGGGCAAACGTCTTCATTTAGAGAGATGGCTAGTTCTGGGCTGGGAGCAGCACCACCCCCTCTGTGCTGCCTGAGTGTTTGATTTATCGATCGTACGAGCACACAGATGAGAGCGAGGGAATAACTTCTTCTCCTTTCCACCTCTCCGCTGCCTGCTAGAGTGATCAGGACTCGCAGCATCAGCCGTCCCAGCTGTCTCCTGCTATAAATATTCTTTTACCTACAGAATTTATAATCGCATTGGCTAATTTGTGTGTCAGTCACCGCTAACGGTTTGCAGTCAGTCATTAGAAACACACACACACACACACACACACACACACACACACAAGGTTCCTGAGATGCTGCATGGTTTAGTAAATAACAGCTTTCAGGATTGGTGCTGATGTTTGGAGGCTGGAGAGCGAGGCACTGAGCCACTGTGGGCCCCGGAGGACTCGCGGCGTGGGCGATAATTACTTGATGTTTGGTGTTAAAAAGCTGCTGTGTGTTTACTGTAAACCAGAATCTGAAAGCGTGTGAGATATAAATGGAAGTAACGCACACATAGATGTTGTAGAGTGCTGCTGCAAACATCTCCCTCTGAACACCACGACTGAGATCAGTTACTGCTTACTGAGGAGGAGCAGCAGCATGGGGGACCTGAGGACGATAATGCTGATAATGATGGTGATGAGGAGGATGATGAGGGTGATGATGAGGATAATGGTGATGATGCTGGTGATGAGGAGGATAATAATGATGGTGATGATGAGGATGATGGTGATGATGAGGATAATAATGATGGTGATGAGGATGATGGTGAAGATGAGGATGATGGTGATAATTAGGGTTTTGATGGTGATGAGGAGGATGATGGTGATGATGAGGATGATGGTGATGATGAGGATAATAAGGATAATAATGCTGATAATGATGAGGATGATGGTGATGATGAGGATAATAATGATGGTGATTATGAGGATGATGGTGATAATTAGGGTTTTGATGGTAATGAGGAGGATGATGGTGAAGATGAGGATGATGGTGATAACAGGGGTCATGGTGATGATGAGGATGATGGTAATGATGGGGGTTGTGGTGGTGGTGGTGAAGAGGATGATGGTGATGATGAGGATGATGAAGATGAGGATGATGGTGATAACAGGGGTCATGGTGATGATGAGGATATGAGGATGATGGTAATGATGGGGGTTGTGGTGGTGGTGAAGAGGATGATGGTGATGATGAGGATGATGGTGAAGATGAGGATGATGAAGATGAGGATGATGGTGATAACAGGGGTCATGGTGATGATGAGGATATAAGGATGATGGTAATGATGGGGGTTGTGGTGGTGGTGGTGAAGAGGATGATGGTGATGATGAGGATGATGAAGATGAGGATGATGGTGATAACAGGGGTCATGGTGATGATGAGGATATGAGGATGATGGTAATGATGGGGGTTGTGGTGGTGGTGGTGGTGAAGAGGATGATGGTAATGATGGGGGTTGTGGTGGTGGTGGTGAAGAGGATGAAGGGGATTATAAGGGCAGTTATATTGTTAATTGGAATGTTCACACTGCTCTTTTAATTAAAAAATGTTGATATTTCTCTCTCTCTCCCCCTGTGTGTGTGTGTGTGTGTGTGTGTGTGTGTGTGTGTGTGTGTGTGTAGTATTGTGCATATTGTAAGCGCCTTGGAGCCTCCATTAAGTGCTGTGAGGAGGGCTGTAGCCGCTCCTACCATTTCCCCTGTGCTGCTGCTGCCGGCACCTTCCAGGGCATCAGGACGTACACGCTGCTCTGTCCGGATCACATCCAGCGCGCCCTCGTGCGATGTGAGTCACTCGCTGCTGTTACACACACACACACACACACACACACACACACACACACACACACACACACACACACACACACTGTTACTGGCAGTATTATTGTAATTGTAGTTATTACTCTGAGAGCTAACCCTGTGTCTTCTCAGGTAAAGACGATGTGAAGTGCCTGCTGTGTGACCGTCCCGGTGATCTTCATGACCAGCTCTTCTGCACGACTTGTGGTCAGCACTACCATGGCGTGTGTCTGGATATGGTGGTGACGCCAGTAAGGAGGGCGGGCTGGCAGTGCCCCGAGTGTAAAGTCTGCCTCACATGCAGGTGAGATTCTTTCTTCATCATCTGGACTGATACGAGCAGCTCTCCGTCTGATCAGATCAACATTCCACAAACATCCCCACCACAAAGCCACGAAACACTGCGTTCTCCCTGCTGATTCATTCTCTCTTATAGCAGCTCCCTGTGTAGTCACCGTTTCTATAGTAACAAAAGCTGAACTATCCAGCTGATATTAGCTCATGAGTCATGAAACTGTCAATATTTGATTATTTCCAATGTATATAAACAAACTCTTGAGGTTCCTTTAAACTCCTTTGGGTTCCTCCTGGTTCTTTGAGGTTTCCTCTGGTTCTTTGAGGTCTTTAAACACTCACCTAGGAATTATGATGTGTGTATATATATATATATTGGTCCTAATTCATTGTGCCAGTTGTTAGCTTGTGGTTTAATTGTGGCTAATGAAATGAATAACCGGTGGTTGGTTCTGCCAAGAATCAATCTGAAAATCTTTAAGATGTTTTAAGATGATTTGCGTCCGTGTTTTGTTTCTTATTGGGGACAGCAGGATCGTGTGTTCCAGCTTCTGATTGGTTTCTATTTTCAGCTTTACCTCTGAGGTTTTTTTCTCTCTGAGAATCTCACTGAGCAGCATGAGTGAAGACAACAGACTGAAATGCTCTGAGGATGTGTTTTTAATCTTTCTTTCTCTCTTTTTACCACTTTATATATATATATATATAGTGTGTGTATACAGTATCTCACAAAAGTGAGTCGTCGTCCCCTGGAGTAGATGGATGGGTGGATGGATGGATGGATAGATAGATAGATAGATAGATAGATAGATAGATAGATAGATAGATATGTAGATAGATAGATAGATAGATAGATAGATAGATAGATAGATAGATAGATAGATAGACGGAGTAGATGGATGGGTGGGTAGATAGATAGATAGATAGATAGATAGATAGATAGATAGATAGATAGATAGATAGATAGATAGATGGGTGGATGAGTAGATAGATAGGTGGATGAGTAGATAGATAGGTGGATGAGTAGATAGATGGGTGGATGAGTAGATAGATAGATAGATAGATGGGTGGATGGAGTAGATAGATAGATGGGTGGATGGAGTAGATAGATGGGTGGGTAAATAGATAGATGGGTAGATGGATGGGTGGATGAGTAAATAGATGGGTGGATGAGTAGATGGATAGATGGAGTAGATGGATGGGTGGATAGATAGATAGATAGATAGATAGATAGATAGGTAGACTGGTGGATGAGTAGATAGATCGATGGATGGATGGAGTAGATGGATGGGTGGAGTAGATAGATAGATGGGTGGATGGAGTAGATGGGTGGGTAAATAGATAGATGGGTAGATGGATGGGTGGATGAGTAAATAGATGGGTGGACGAGTAGATAGATGGATGGATGGATGGATGGGTAGATAGATAGATAGATAGATGGGTGGGTAAATAGATAGATGGGTAGATGGATGGGTGGATGAGTAAATAGATGGGTGGACGAGTAGATAGATGGATGGATGGATGGAGTAGATGGATGGATGGGTAGATAGACAGATAGATAGATAGATAGATAGATAGATAGATAGATAGATAGATAGATGGGTGGGTAAATAGATAGATGGGTAGATGGATGGGTGAATGAGTAGATAGATGGGGTGGATGAGTAGATGGGGTGTAGTTGTAGTGTCAATGTAAATCTCACACTTCCTCTGATATAAAATCCTCACCTGGTTCAGGATCTCAGCTGCGAGGAAGCTCTTTCTCACATGATGCGCTTAATGACTCGTTTGTTTGGCTTTTTAAGCGCTGAACGGCGTCTCCATCAGCCGGAGAGCTGACGGTCTGAGGAGCGTAATGAAGCAGTCACGTGGAGTTTGCAGATGGCGGTCCCTGGGTGGAACAGCTAATTCAATTAGACAAACAGCAAAACGCTGCCACGTGTCATTATTACAGGCGATAATTTATTGGATGGAGTGCGTGCGCTCGATGCTGGTGGTTGTTTTGCAGAAGCACACCGTGGTGTTATGTGACTAACTTTTGTTGTGGTTTGGTTTTCCTCGCTTGGTTTCAGGAACCCTGGGGAGGACAGCAAGATGCTGGTGTGTGACATTTGTGACAAAGGATATCACACGTTCTGTCTCGAGCCTGTAATGGATTCCCTTCCCCCTGGTGGCTGGAGGTGTAAGGTAAGGGGTGTGATGAAGAACACACACACACACACACACACACACACACACACACACACACACACACACACACACACAAACACACACAGAAAGAGAGTGAGTGAGTGAGTCCAAGCTTTGAATCTTGATTTACATTTATAAGTATTATTAACAAACCTTGGATAGATGGATGTATGAATAGATGTATAGATTGTTGGATAGATGGATGCTTGTTTTGATGGATGGATGGATTGTTGGTTGGTTAGATGGATGGATGGATAGATGGATGGTTGGATGTTTGTTTGGATTAGATGGATGAATAGATGGTAGGTTGGTTTTATGGATGGATGGATGGATGGATGGTAGGTAGGTAAGTTGGTTTGATGGATGTATTGATGGATGGATGGATAGATGGTAGGTTGGTTTTTTGGATGTTTGTTTGAATGGATGAATGGATGGTAGGTTGGTTTTATGGATGGATGGCTGGATAAATGGATGGTAGGTAGGTTGGTGTGTGGATGGATGGATAAATGGTGGGTTGGTTTTTTTTTTATGTTTGTTTGGATCGATGGTTAGTTGTTATGGATTTCTTTTTAAATGGCTGGATGAATATATTGATAGTTGGTTATATGGATGTTTTGCATTGATGGATGGATGGTTGGTTATATGGATGAATGGATGGTTGGATGGTTGGTTGGTTATATGGATGAATGGATGGTTGGATGGTTGGTTGGTAATATGGATGGTTGGATGGTTGGTTATATGGATGAATGGATAGTTGGATGGTTGGTTATATGGATGGATGGATGGTTGGTAATTTGGTTGGTAGGTTGGTTGGTTATATGTATGAATGGATGGTTTCTTTGGTTATATGGATGAATAGATGGTTGGTTGGTTGGTTGGTTATATGGATGAATGAATGGATGGTTGGTTATATGGATGAATGGTTGGTTGGTTGGTTATATGGATGAATAGATGGTTGGTTGGTTATATGGATGAATAGATGGTTGGTTATATGGATGAATGGATGGTTGGTTGGTTATATGGATGGATGGTTGGTTGGTTATATGGATGGATGGTTGGTTGGTTATATGGATGAATAGATGGTTGGTTATATGGATGAATGAATGGTTGGTTGGTTATGAATGAATGAATGGTTGGTTGGTTATATGGATGAATAGATGGTTGGTTGGTTATATGGATGAATAGATGGTTGGTTGGTTATATGGATGGTTGGTTGGTTGGTTATATGGATGGATGGTTGGTTGGTTATATAGATGAATGGATGGTTGGTTATTATGGATAAGTGGATGGTTGGTTATATGGATGAATGGTTGGTTGTGGTTGGTTGGTTGGTTGGTTGGTTGGTTGGTTGGTTGGTTGGTTGGTTGGTTGGTTGGTTGGTTGGTTGGTTGGTTGGTTGGTTGGTTGGTTGGTTGGTTGGTTGGTTGGTTGGTTGGTTATATGGATGGATGGTTGGTTGGTTATATAGATGAATGGATGGTTGGTTATTATGGATAAGTGGATGGTTGGTTATATGGATGAATGGATGGTTGGTTGGTTGGTTATATGAATGAATAGATGGTTGGTTGGTTATATGGATAAATAGATGGTTGGTTGGTTAGTTGGTTATATGGATGAATAGATGGTTGGTTGGTTGGTTATATGGATGGATGGTTGGTTGGTTATATGGATGAATGGATGGTTGGTTATATGGATGGATGGTTGGTTGGTTATATGGATGAATAGATGGTTGGTTGGTTGGTTGGTTGGTTATATGTATGAATGGATGGTTTCGTTGGTTATATGGATGAATAAATGGTTGGTTGGTTATATGGATGAATGGATGGTTGGTTATATGGATGAATGAATGGTTTTGTGGGTTATATGGATGAATGGATGGTTTTGTGGGTTATATGGATGAATAGATGGTTGGTTGGTTATATGGATGAATAGATGGTTGGTTGGTTATATGGATGAATGGATGGTTGGTTGGTTGGTTATATGGATGAATAGATAGTTGGTTGGTTATATGGATGAATAGATGGTTGGTTGGTTGGTTATATGGATGAATAGATGGTTGGTTGGTTATATGGATGAATGCATGGTTGGTTGGTTGGTTATATGGATGAATAGATGGTTGGTTGGTTATATGGATGAATAGATGGTTGGTTGGTTGGTTGGTTATATGGATGAATAGATGGTTGGTTGGTTAGATGGATGAATAGATGGTTGGTTGGTTATATGGATGAATAGATGGTTGGTTGGTTGGTTATATGGATGAATGGATGGTTGGTTGGTTATATGGATGAATGCATGGTTGGTTGGTTGGTTATATGGATGAATAGATGGTTGGTTGGTTGGTTGGTTGGTTATATGGATGAATAGCTGGTTGGTTGGTTGGTTGGTTGGTTATATGGATGATGCATGGTTATCTCCTACCTATATACCAAAAATAAATCTTGTATTGAAGCATTTCTACCTTAGATGAGTTCATAAATAAATAAATTCCCGAAATTGAGAGTCAGTTGAGTCCCTTCTCTCCTCACTCTTCTTTCTTTTTTCTCCATTCTATCTTTACTCTCCTTTTTTGATCCTTTATTTTCTTCTCTCTCTATTGTCCTATCTTCCCCCTCTTTTTTGCTGTCATCTTTTACTTTCTTGTTCTCTTTTTTTTTTTAGAGGAAACTAGTGTGGGAGCTTTTAGTGTTTTGCAGTCAGAGCCGGACGAGGAATAAAAAAAAGTGAGAGCTGGAGAGTCAAAGAGTGAGAAAGATTTGTGAATAAAGAGAAGTTGAGAAACTGTGTGTGTGGGTGAGAGAGAGAGAGAGAGAGAGAGAGAGAGAGAGAGAGGGGGGTGCTGATGTGTGTCGACAGGTTTTGATGTGTGTGTGTGTGTGTGTGTGTGTGTGTGTGTGTGTGTGGGGAGGGAGAGTTTATGCTCTCACTGCTTTCATCACCTTTAGTGCTATTTGCAGATCCTCCCATTGGATCCTGCTAGATGCTGCAGTAATCCGAACTCGGGAATATCGGAATTCTGGATATATCCCCATTTTTATTTATTTATTCTTCCTTTAACTTTTCCTGCAGTATTTTTGAGAAGTTTGAGAGATTTTAAGACGGCCAAAACAAATTAAAAGTATTAAATTCGTTTTTTCACCCCCAAGATTTTTTCCAAATAATTACGACATATGTGCACGGGAGCCGATTGGGAATATTTGGTTCATCTGGCTCCCTCGGGAATGTCGTTCCGACCTTCTGACCCTGTCCGGACAGACGCTGCTGTTTACTCCTGCATGCTGAGAAGGGATGTCGATTAATAATGTTGGCGCCCTCATTAGCGAGCAGATCAAAGCCTCTCAGTGGGAGTGAGTGTGTGTGTGTGTGTGTGTGTGTGTGTGTGAGAGAGAGAGAGAGAGAGAGAGAGAGAGAATGTGACAGGAAGTCTTAAAGCCCTGGCTCAGCCGACTGCAAGGAAATGGAAATGGAGGGATGTGAGCGGAGGAGGTGTGGAGGGACGGACTTCACTTCTGTTGTTTCCAGGCTGTGATTAGAGGCTGTCAGCCTTTTTTTTTCCTTCTCTGTAATGAATCTCCTCCCGTCATCTCGTCCACACAGGGTTATATGTGCTGTTTGGATGTAGACCCACAACCTCACTGCGTAAAAAACAACGTCTTTATCAGTTTGCTGATTTAGTTTATTTTTTTTTATTTTATTTATTTATTTTTTTCCTCCGTCTTTTTAAAAAAATATAATTTATCTTTTTTCGTGTTTTTCTCTGATTTTTGAGCCGAAGTGTTGCATCCTCAGATGTAGGATTTCTCTCTCACACACAGCAGACATGATGACAGCTGCGAGGGGATTCACATCCCAGACGCCTGCGCTGAGGACATTCTGGAATAGATTTTACTGTCCAAAGTGAAAAAGCTTTACATTTGATTAAGGACGGGGCGTAAAGAGAACCGGCGTGAAGACAGGAAGTGGAGAAAGGGCGTGAGGACAGGGCGTAAAGAGAGATGACGTGAAGACAGGAAGTGGAGAAAGGGCGTGAGGACATGGTGTGAGACTGGCAGTGAGGACAGGGCGTGGAGACGGGACGTTAGGACAGTGTGTAAAGAAAGGGAGTAAGGACAGGGCATGGAGACGGGAAGTGAGGACAGGGTGTTTAGAAAGGGTGTAAAGAGAAAGGCAGTGAGGACAGGGCATGGAGACGGAGAGTGAGGACAGGCAGTGGAGACGGGAAGTGAGGACAGGGCGTGGAGACGGGGTGTGAGTACAGTGTGTGACGAAAGGGAGTTGAGGACAGTGTGTGAAGAAAGAGAGTGAGGACAGTGTGTAAAGAAAGGGAGTAAAGACAGGGTGTGGAGACGGAGAGGGAGGACAGGACGTGGAGACTGGGATTGAGGACAGGGCGTGGAGGCGGGGAGTGTGGACAGTGTGTGAAGAAAAGGGAGTGAGGACAGGGCGTGGAGAAAGGGTGTAAAGAGAAATGCCCATCAGCATGTCCCTTACAGAGCAGCTACTTGTCCATCCACACGTCAATCTAACACATTTGCGGCATTTAGCACGTCCCTTACAGATCTGCTACTTGTCCATCCACACGTCAAATCAACATGTCCCTTACTAATCCTTGACACGTCCATCTACACGTCCATCTACATGTTCCACAACACGTCTCTTACAGATTCGCTACACGTCTATCACCATGTCCCTTAACAATCCGCGACACACCCATCAAGACACCCATCAGCAGTCCCTTACAGATCTGCAACATGTCCCTTACACATTTCCTACACGTCCCTTACAGATCTGCTACTTGTCCATCCACACATCAAATCAACATGTCCCTTACTAATCCTTGACACGTCTAACAACACGCCCATCCACATGTCCCTTAACACGTCGATCACAAATCTCTCTACATACCTATTACTGGAAGGAAAAGATTTGACGGCAGGTCCACACGCACATCTTCCTAGACGTCTTACTTAAGCTTGCGTAACATAACCCTGGTGTCCTCTGTTCTTCATGCAGCTCACGTGTTCCTGTTTGTGTCCGTCTCAGGTTTACATGCTGGGTGTGGACATTATAAAGCAGTTTACTACCTCTCTCTCTCTCTCTCTCTCTCTCTCTCTCTCTCTCTCTCTCTTCAAATCCCTCTTTTTTTGAGCCAAAATGTTGGCATTAAGAAGCGTAATGTAATATGCAGAACTGTATGATAAGCATGATGATGATGATGATGATGATGATGGTAGTTTTGAGGATCTGTGGGGACGAAATTACAGTTTAATTGAATATAGATTAATAGTTTGTTAATAACAGTGTGCATCATGGAACAGAAGGAGCGAAGAAGAGGAAGAAAGAGACAGGGGTAGAGTGAGTGAGTAAGTGTGTGTGTGTGTGTGTGTGTATGTGTGTGTGTGTGTGTGTGTGTGTGTGGTGGGGGGGGTATTTGTTAGGGGGTGGTCTTTAATGTAAGGTTTTAAATGTATGATTTCTGTGTGCTCAAAGTGTGTGTATGTGTGTGTGTGTGTGTGTGTGTTTGCAGAACTGTCGGACATGTGCCCAGTGTGGTGCTCGAGCCCTGGGTCAGTGGACCTCCAGCAAACTGTGCGACTGTTGCCAACAGCAACAACACCCTGCGTCCACCTGTCACATTTGTGGGCGGAGCCAAGACTCGGACGTCCCCAAAGAGACGCTTGTGTGCAACACATGCAAACGGTAAATGTTTTTATTTTTTAGGGTTTTTTTTGCTACACCTTCTTCATATCATTGAAACGACAATCCACCTCACCGCCAAAAGCATTTGGAAACCCGACGTCTCCAGCCATGTGATCCATGAAGATCTGCTTTAAATGGGAGGGAAAATGTGGAAGATCTCCTGCAACTGGGCTCTGACCTCAACCCCTACTGAACCCTGACTGCACCACAGGCCTTCTCACCTCATCTACTGAGGGAGCAAAAATCTAGTGGAACATCTTCCCAGAAGAGTGGCTCTCATTATAAGAACATATGAGGACTTCATGAGGAAATGGATGTTCATGTGGAACTCTGGTGTCCACATACATTTGGCCGTGTCGCGTCAGTGCGTAAGCTCATTGTCGTCATTGGACAGGAGTCACGTGCATGCCTCCGGGCACGTGTTCGGGAATTGGAGGTAATTAAAGAGGGCAGAGGGTGTAATCTGATTCACACTGGGGGGGGAGGGGGTATGAAAGGGAATCGCCATGACGACCTCTCACCCTGCCTCGAGCCTGAGCGAGCTGCCGCTCTTCACCCTTTTGTGATTGACACTGTGGGGCAGAAGCGGGTCGGATTTGCCTTTGCAGGGTATTGGAGAGGAGCGCGGCGAGTTGTGGGGTTTTAAAGGAGGTATAGACAAATGATTTTACCCCAGCAGCAGGTGTCCACGTCCAGGATACGCCCACCATGGTTTTGCTCCCACAGGTCACGTGTGAAATACCTGGTTAGAACGTTATTTGATGTAACTGGACGTTGAAGTTTTTGGTTTTATTACTGTTTAATTATAATCACATGATTATTACAAAACATTTAAATAAAAGAGGTTTGAACAGTTGAACGTGTGGTTAAAGGTGGAGCCTGGGGTTCAGCCGCCGCTCTGCTGGTGACATCACCACATCACCATCATTTCCATTTCTGTTGTGGAAATCAGATTCTAATTTACATGAGAGAGAGAGAGAGAGAGAGAGAATGAATAAGTGTGGGGAAGAGAGAGAATGAATGTGTGGAAGAAAGAGAGAGAGAGAGAGAGAGAAAGAGGATGAAGAAATGTGGGGGAGAGAATAAGAGAGGAAGAGAGAATGAATGAGTGTGGAGGAGAGAGAGAGAGAGAGAGAGAGAAAAGGAATGAATGTATGTGTGTGAGAGAGAGCGGATAAATGATGGTTGTGTGTTGGTGGTGTGTTAATGTGCGTGTGTGTTGGTGGTGTGTGTGGTGGTTGAGTGTTTATGTAAGTGTGTATTTGTGGTGTGGTGGTTGAGTGTGTATTGGTGGTGTATGAGTGTGTGTGTGTGTGTGTGTGTGTGTGTGTGTATTGGTGGTGTATGAGTGTGTATTGTTGGTGTGTTGGTTGAGTGTTAGTGTGTGTGTGTGTGTGTGTGGTTGTGTGTGTGTGTGTGTGTGGTTTGGGGGTGTGTGTGTGTGTATTGTTGGTG
>MU551684.1:487086-503184 GCA_024362625.1 Silurus asotus | reverse complement strand
TGTGAAGTGTATCAGTAGGACAGACACGTAGTCGTACTCCAGTCTGTAGGATGGAGACTGACAGAGATGTAATGTGTTGCCTCTCTGCTGTCACTGCTGTAATTACAGTGTCTTTGTCACTTCAGCTGGGTGTGTGTGTGTGTGTGTGTGTGTGTGTGTGTGTGTGTGTGCACGTGCAGGCGTGTGTGTGTGCGTTTGTGAAGGTGTGAAGTGTATCAGTAGGACAGACACGTAGTCGTACTCCAGTCTGTAGGATGGAGACTGACAGAGATGTAATGTGTTGCCTCTCTGCTGTCACTGCTGTAATTACAGTGTCTTTGTCACTTCAGCTGGGTGTGTGTGTGTGTGTGTGTGTGTGTGTGTGCACGTGCAGGAGTGTGTGTGTGCGTTTGTGCGGGCGTGTGCAGGTAGACTGAGAGACAAATTGCTTTTTCCGTGGTCCTACTTTCTGTGTCTGCTTAAACACAGGGAATCTCTGAGACAGGTTCAGGGATCACCTGTTTCTACAGACCAGATGTTTGGTTTTTCTCCAGCTGTCTGTCAAACAGCACTGTGATGCGTGTGTGTGTGTGCGTGTGTGTTTTAATTTCCTTGTTCTTCACCTCTTCACCAGACCACTCAAGACCTTCCACTCCAACCCATGTATCTATATGGAGCTAGCTTTGTGCACAGGGGCGGTGTCATGCTGGAACAGGTTTGGGTCTCCTAGTTCAAGTAAAGGGAAAACTGTATTCTTCTGCATCCAAAGACATCCTACACAACTTTGTCTCCAACTTTGAAGAAGATCCACACTTTATGTGCGAGTGACCCGTGACGACCTTCGTCTAATCGGGTCCTGACCTTGCGGAGTGCAGCAACAGGAAATCTGTTTTCTCGCTCCACAGCACAACTTATTGTGGGAGTGCAGGGAAGCAGTAGCTTTCTGACCGGAAGTCAAATTCCAGCATCTAAAAGATGCCACTGCTGGGCCCCTGAGTGAGGCCCTTAACTCTCATCTGCAGTGGGGTTGCAAAAGAGGTGGAAAATTTCCGGTAAATTTCCATGGAAACTTCATCTGAGGAATTTAGGAAATATTTCCATTTGGAGATTTACCAGGAACTGATGGGAATTTATTAGAGTTTACAGGAATTTATGGGAATTGATTGGAATTTATGGGAGTTTAAAGGAGTTTTTATATGAATTGGAGGTAGTTTGTAAAGAATTATGAAAATTGGTGAGTTTACTGGAATTTATAGTGATTCATGGGGTTCATGGGACTTTACAGTACTTTATCGGAAATTATTGGAATGTTCGGGAGCTTATTGGAGTTTACGGAATTTGATTGGAGTTTACAGGAGTTTTTTGGGAATTGATTGGAGTAGAAATTTGGGGAAATGTATATAAACTGTATCATATACAATATGTATTATTTTGTGTGCAGGATTTTAAGAAATGACGTGTGTTATGCGATGGATAGGGTTCAGTGCATGTAGTGGGCGTGGCCTCAGTGACCCTGCAGTAAGTGTGTTCATGTGATTGATGAAAGTGCAGGTAGAAATTTAACTGAAACTGCATTGAATTTGGTTGTTTTAAACAAAATGATTCTGCAAGACCATATTTAAATTCCCGTTTATCTGCTCACCTGCAATTATCTCAATTCCCGTTCATTCCGAAGGAAAGTTTCCAGTCTTGAAAATGTTTGGAATTTTGAAACCCTACTCTGGAAAAGGGGCATCTGCCCAATTCAGTCTCTGGGTTAGTGATCAGAACATTGGCGGTTCAAACCCCTGTATTCTTTTGTGGCCCTTGCGCTAGGCCCTTAGCTCTCAGTCTTTGGGGGGCGCTGTCTGAACCTGCACTCTGACCCCAGGGATATGCGAAGAAAGAATTTCATGTGTACATGTCACAAGTATTACGCTCCTCTAGATCTCACAGAGGGTTTGAAAGCGAGATCCATCATGAGGAATCTCTGTTTTCCCATCAGCAGCTGGTGACCTGCGCTCCCACCCCGGAAACGCAAAACGCGAACCCTATTTTCTTTTTCCCCGGCGTTATTACCAGCTGGAATGAAAACGCAGGGCCGATGGCAGCGAGACGAATCGTGCCGTGGATTCTCGGCGGATTTTGCCCCCCTTCTCCTTTTCCCCGTGTGAATGTGTTTCTGTGTGCTGAGAGAGAGATGGTGGGTGGGTGTTGGCGTGAGTGGGCGAGGAGCCGTAAGGCGTCTTTGAGAGCCGGACGTGTTGGGCTTCGGCCAGCTGCCTGGGAAAGAAACACTGCTCTCGTTCTCTCGCCTGTCGGATTTCTCTAGAGCAAATTCTACAGTACAGGTTGTCCAGGACGAGGTCTACAGAACAGGTTCTCCTATAGAAGGTCTACAGAACAGGTTCTCCTATAGAAGGTCTACAGAACAGGTTCTCCTATAGAAGGTCTACTGCACAGGTTCTCCAATAGAAGGTCTACTGAGAAAGACACAGGATCTTCAGTCTGGTTCTCCAGTATAATATCTGTAGTGCAGCATCTTCAGTCTGGTTCTCTAGTACGAGTTCTTCAGAGCAGGTTCTATAAATTTGGTTTTCCAGATTCATTAAGATATATAGTATAAGACCAGGATGAGTTCTCCAGTAGGGTTCTCTACTCTAGGAGGTGGTGCTGTTTAAATTTCATTACAGGTTTCCCAACTTCATCGTGAACAGAAATGTTCCGTGTTTGTCCCCAGAGTTCTCTTCATGGCCGAGTGGTTCATTCAGTAAACTACAGAGGTTTCTTTGAAGAAGCTTCTAATGGAAAGAGTGTTTATAGCTGCTGTAATGCAGGAACTGGATGATGTTCGGTAGAAGGAAAATAGGAAGAAGTAAAACGAGTAACACTTTAGAAGAGGACATATCGCTGGCTTCGGCTGTAATTTGAAGCTGGAGCTCACGTCTCCACTGCAGTAATATGATGCGCTGTGAGGAAATTCCCAGACGTTTCAGGCTGCACGCCTGGTCATGGTTACACGCCTGGTCACCTTCACACGCATGGAGATCTCAGGTCTCATCCTGACTCGGCTGAAAAAGGGGACTATCGAGATGGCGAAGTTCATCTCATCTCGCTGAATTTTGCGAATATGCCGTGTTGGTGTCCCGCTGTCCCCACGCCCGTCTTCTTTCTCTCTCTGTCTCCTTTTGTCTCCCTCTGTCTCCTTCTGTCTTTCTCTGGCACAGTTTGGAGTTCAGTAATGTCTTTATTGGCATGTCTCCCTAGCTTTCTTCGTCTGTCTCTCTGACGGTTTCTTTTTCTCTCTCTATCCTGTCTCTTTCTGTCATTCTCTCATCCTGTCATTCAATCACTCTCTCCTTCACATATTCTCTTGCAATGGATTGTAAATAAAAAAAGAAATGTTTATATCTTCACAGTTGTAGAATCTGGGAACAGTTCGGGCCGCGGCGTGTCTCGTCACACCCCGGAGACGCCGTGATGTTAGCATTGATGATTATTCAGAACAGTTGTCGGATCGTCTCGCGGGGAATCCGCTCACGTGTTATGTTTCGACACCGCTACGATCGTTCTGAGACACGTCCTTATTAACCTGTGATGTGATTTTCTTAAGAGCGTCTCGGCGTATTAAATGCCTGGTTTTGATTGATGAGGTTTGTTTTTCTCTCTGCGTTTGGGTTTCCTGGAAGCTCCTGCTTTGGGTACCAGAGTTAAATTAAGAACTAACAGCACAGCCAGTGTTTGTTTATAAACCTGGGGATTTTTTGTTTGTTATTTTGCCCCAGTGGGCATCGTATCAGCTCGGTTTAACAAGTATGGCACGGGCAGATATATGTTGCCATGGTGATGCCTGACTTCGATGGCTTGCACTGTTAGTCCTAGTCATAAAACAGTGAGAGACGGATGGCAGGGAGAATGAGACGAGAAATTGAGTGTAAGAGATGAGTTTTGTTTTTTTGGGTCTACTGTCACTGTCATCATGTTTGTACAAAAGTTTTGGGACGCCAGATTTTTTTTCATGAAAGTTTCATTTCCACTTGAACTTGGAGACCCAAACCTGTTCCAGCATGACACAAAGATGTACAAAGCTCATTGCATGAAGATATGTTTTCCATGCGATTGAAGATATAAAGATTTCCTGCTTCATTAAACCTATTGGGATGAATGTGAACCCCAGACCTCCTCACCCCATCTACATCACTACCTGACTTCACTAACACACTTGTGCCTGAAGGAGCACAGAATCTTTACAAACACCAAGAGTGGAGGTTATTGCAAGTGCAAATGGGGCCAAATGTGGAATGTTTATAAAGAGTACATGCCAATCTTATAGTCAGGGGTCCACAAACTTTTGAACCAATAGTGTATATTTAATATTATCCCAGAAATTTATTCCAGTGTGCAGTCTTCATTTTAATTGGTCGGAAGGGTCTGATTGGTCGGAAGGGTCTGATTGGTTGGAAAGGTCTGATTGGTCATAGTCGGAAAACACTGTTAGGGGTAGAAATGCTAAATTTAAAATTGTCGTTTTTTTTAACGCAGTTTAATATTATTATTATTATTATTATTATTAACATTTGTAAACAACAGTTAACATTTTAAAAACACTTTGAAATAAAATGTCTGCTTGGACATATATTTGTTTTGATTTAAATATATATTTTATGATTTTTATAAAAAAATTGAATATGTACAAATAAAGTAGAATAATCAACTTTTGGGTGGTAACACAACTCCGCTGCATCATGGATTATTTTCTTTAATCATTGTAACCTTATTAGTTTTATTTCCTGTATATATTTAACATATTTATATATAAGATATTTTTAGCGCGCGCTTAATGCTTCTAGCTTTTTCTGATTAGCTACAACATAAGCACTTGAGCTGTTCAGTGAAGAAGTGGCGAAATGGAGTTAAGAATATATCGAGCCGAGTGCTGCTTTACATCTGCTCTGAGAATTTAATTAATCTTCTCATTGCCCTGAAAATATTACATAACGCGCATTATTCAAATCCCCGCGTTTCCTGGAACGCGGCCCGGCCGCTTTGCCAACGTCGTAAACGCGGAGTCATGAGATTGGAATTTAATGATCGTAGTAGGCGCCACAGGGCTTCCTCATAAGCATATTTGTCACAACATGAGTTTTTCTGCTGCATGAGTTTTTTTTTTCTCTTGATGTTGCAGGAGCTTTCATGGCTGTCGAAGAGGAAGTTTCCGTTTTGCTGGAACCCGATATCGCTGCACTTCCCGTTCCTGAAGAACCAAAAGAGTCTCCATCAGGTGGGTGATGAGTCTGCTCTTCTGGGCTCAGTTCAGTCCACGCTAGCATGAATCCTTAGACGTGGTTCTCTGTAACTCGAACCAGGGCTGGATTTTCCAGGGTGGCACGGGGTGGCAACTGCCACGCTAAGTAAAAGCATCGCCACCCTATCTACCGCTTCAGCACCGGCATCCCAATGTTTAAAATATAAATGTAATCAGTTTCCTCGACCTATTTACAGCAGCGGCGCTTCAGTGTGATGACATCAACAACCCACACACCCGTAAATAATGGCAAGAAATCTCATCTTTCAATAAAAGCATGGTCCAAACAAACGACTCTTATTATCCGCTTCGTGAATCAATCGCATTTAATGCAACCAGCCTGATCACAATCAAATGACTCGGCTCTTTAAACGATTCAAAGCATTCGAGTAAATATACATGCCGGTATATTAGATATTATTATAGTTCATTGTGAGATCTTTGCATGTATCAATGAGTAGCATCTCAACTTAAGCCTTTTAAGAATTATCCAAAATTCTGACTAATGAGGTCACGTGACAATCTGACGATATGCTGATTTATTGTGTTTTTTGTGTAATTGTTCTGTTTTGACTTGAGTAAACTAGTAGCTGATACATTGAGGCTTTGTATCTATATATAGTCTACATTGTTTGTCATAGAACTCGAGAAGCAGGAGTTAAATATACCGTACTATCTCAAACCATTTGTCTTTCCAATCCATATAATCAGGTTCAGGTAAAGTCCCTCGGGGTTCTATGGGATCCTGGTCCTGATGTGTACTCCTACTATTTAGGAAGCAGCATTGTACAAAATTTTTTCCACCTTTTAGTGTGAAGGTCACATGATAGTCGTGTTTTTCAGGAAAGCTCTTATTTCTAGTCTATCGGACAAAATGGAGTTTTCAGATGTACCTTCTTTAAAGAGTAGTTTTGAACACGTTCTCCTATTTATGGAAAGAACTTTGAGCTCCTTTTTAAACGTACCATTCCACATTCCAGTCCTTATTTCTATTGTAATAATCTCCACTCTTCTGGGAAGATGTTACATTAGATTTTGTGAAGATGTGTGGTTAGTTAAGCCAGGTATTGATGTAGGTGAGAAGGCCTGGGCTGCAGTCATTGTTCACATTCATCATGTTCAGTAGGATTGGCGCTCTAAGAAGGAGATCTTCCACTCCAACCTATGGAAAGCATATCTTCATGAAGCCGATGTTGTGCACAAAAGCATCGTTACGCTGGAACAGGTTTAAGTCTCTTAGTTCAAGTGAAAAGAAAATGTCTTTCCACAAGTGTGCCTCCAAGTTTGTAGTTACAGTTTAGAGGAAGAACCTCATCTGGCTGGAGAAGTCAGGTGTCTTAATAATCCAGACTTTTGACTATATAAATATTTGCTTGAGTTTTGAGATCAGGATTTGGACATGATCTTATGTGGTTTGTTGATAATCTTATAAAACATTAAATGTTGATCTCTTAATCTTATAATTAGTACCTCTGGGTTTTTTTTCTAGGAGATGAAATGTATTCTTTTGAGCTTTGGCTGTATCCATGACTACAAAATGTCTTTGCTAATAGACTCTTAAAAAGATCTAAAACTAAAGCCTTACTCTGCTTGACCCTCTGCCAGAAATTAAATCTACAGCATGGATCCTTAAAACCTAGATTTTTCTTATATCACTAGAGTACTTTTAGGAAGCTAAGACATTGTGCCTCTGAGGAACTTTGTAATGCAGTTCCAGCGTTTGGCCCTATCCAGACCAACTTACAATCGTATATACAACTGAGCAGTTGAGATTTATGTCAGTTGTTTCCAATCTTTGGGTGAAAGTTTTCATTCCAACCAAATAATTAAACCAACCTGATGGTCATTAAAAATGAAAATAATTAGATCTAAAAAGGTAGAATTTGGTGTGGACTTGCTTGGTTGGGATTAAAATCTACACCGGTCCTTTGTGAAAAAGATTGGACACCCCTGCTTAAGAGCCTTGTTAAAAGGCCCAACAGTGGCACCTTGGTTTTACTGGGATTTAAACTCACCACCTTCCAATCAGAAGTCCGACATCTTAACCACTTCCCTGAACACTTTAACTGAACTCTGAGGATCTCAGACTATGAAATAGACTGAAGTTCAATTAGAACTGCTATAAAACTCTAATAACAATAATAAAAACTTCCTTGGATTTTTCCTTCATTTGGGAATTGGGCAAATCTTTGTAGCACTGTATTTTTGGCTGTCTGCAGCATTCCAGTGGTTAAGGCTCTCTGATTACTGATTGGATGGTCAGGAGTTCACACCCTGGTATCGCCAAGCTGCCACTCTTGGGGCCCTTGAGCAAGGACCTTAATTCTCTCTGCTCCAGGGGCACTGTAACACGGCTGACCCCAGTTTCCTCACATCACTGGGATATGTGAAGAAAAAAACTATTTCCCTGTGGGATCAAGAATGTATTTTAAATAAAATGATTTGCTCTCCCCCCTTTCTAGCTGTAGAACCTGCTCAGGAGATCCAGGTGACTGTTACTTTGACAGAGGGCTCGTCTACTTTAGCGCCTCCGCTTGCTTCCCAGTGCTGTGCCGCTGTTGTGGACCCAGATGAAGAGAACTCGAGCGGCGCCATCACGCCGATGGACACGGAGAAGGAGCAAGAGATCATTCCCGAGCCTGAGCACACTGAGGTGGAACCAAATATGGCGGATGCTCCGAAAGTCCTACTCACTTCACCTACCAAAGAAACCCATCCTGAGCCTTCCTCACCACCAGTCGTGGAGGAGCTTATGATTTTGGGTGCTCCAGTTCCAGGGGAGTCAGTCGAGAAAAAAGGTCAAGATACGGGTTTAGCCGAGGACATTGTAAGGGGACTGGAGAAGGAGCCAGAGCTTCCAAAGATGTTGCAACCGCGGGAGGCAGAGGAGGAAGAAGAAGAAGAAGAAGAGGAGGTCTCATTTGAGCCGGTTTTGCCCGAGGAGGCGAGTGTTCTCCAGGGTACAGAGAGCAGTCCAACCCTGGATACCATGGATACCACTCCTGGAAGTGAGCTAAGCTTCTCAGGGTTCAGCTCTCCTGCAATGGAGGACAAGGTACCAAGCCTTAAACGCTCTCCAGCTTTTTCTCCAGACGGCTCAATCAAGCTTTGCCAGTCACCCTTTTCTACCGAGGCGTCACCCAGAGAGACACCCACGCATGGCCAGAATACGCCCGGGTACAGCCCTGGAGTGCCCCCAGCTGCATTCTTCCACCTCACCCCAAAGATTGGTATGGGAAAGCCAGCTATCTCTAAGAGGAAGTTTTCTCCAGGAAGGCCACGAGCTAAGCAGGTAAGTCTATCTGAAATCCTCAGTCTGTAATTTTTTTTTTGTCTCTGATTCAGCATTGTAGCTGTGCATCAATTAGTCCTTTTGCACAGTCGCAATGATTAGTACCAGTGTGGAGGGTATATTAATTAAAAGGCTTTAGCTGTTCTTTTGTGCTTTTTTCTCTGCTTCTCCTTCTCTCACTTTCCGTCCTTAGCTCACTTTCCGTCCTTAGCTCTCGTTCTCGAAGGCACCCCATTGCCCCCGTCCTGCCACCCGGCACCCCTGCACTCCTCCCCTTATCCTCACTCCTTTACTCTGGAGTGCATTACTCTGAATAACCCCTCAGAGTAGGGGGATGGGAACTGGCACCGCTGCCATGGGTTTGATGCTCAGGCAAAATAAAGGAGTCTTTTTTGGTAGTGTATAATTCGGATCACTGTTCATCGAGCTGGAAAGCACGACACAAACCCATTTCCACCCCCTGAGCTTGGAAACAGGGAGGATGCTGAGTGCTCCTATTTTTTTTAGGACTGGCCAAGCCATTAGGAATTTTTAAATGAGACCTGGCAACCTGGCGGCTCCCCTGCGCTTGATTTTTTTGAGAAGATTTGAAGTCGAAGTTGTATTTTTCAGGTGTTTTATTCAACTCTTTTAATTTATTTGATCGAGTCCTTGATAAAAAGCACGGTGAATCCCTCCCTACTTCCCTCCCTCAGCTTTTCTCTCGAGGATGCTCCTTCCCAGTCTTGCGAGATATTGAAGGGTGGTCACTTCTTGTGGGGTCTGACTGGGATTTCCGGTTTGGGGGTGTGTGTGTATGTGTGTTTGTGGCTACGTGCACTGTTCTTATGAGTGTGTGCTTGTTGGGCTTAGGGGTTATGCGAGTGCCTCGAGATGTTTTGTTGTGCAGATGAGATTCTTTCCCCCACTGACTTCCTTTGTAATGTCCAGAGAAGCCTTAAGTTTGTTTTGGAGACCGAATTCGGTCGAGTTTTGCAACAAATTCAGATTTTATTGCACGCTGCTTGAGTCATCTACCTTTTTTAAAGCCATCTAGTTATTAAATGCGTTCCCACCTGCTTATAGTTTTGGATGGTAATTTGTCGAGATTCTCGGACTAGTTTGCTTTTGGGGCTTTGCATGGATTCTCCAGGGTCTTTTAAACTCTAAAATAAAAAAAATTTTAAATCTAAATTTTAGCTTTAAAAAGTCTTAAATTCTATGTTTCACGTTTTAAATAATTTTAAACGGTCTTATTTTTCCGATGTCCATGTAACCCTACATGTAATGGTTTTGTTTGTTAGTTTCTGAGGTGTTGTGCTTTCTTTCTTTAGTCCTCATTTAATTACTTCTACAAAAGCGACCTACATGCAACAGCCAATCAGCTTTGTTATTCACGTGAATGTTTCTGGGATTATACCACAGGCATAAAATTGATTTTATTTTTCAGTGATGGGGAAATGCATTTTTAGCGATACTTGAAAAAAATGTATTTAGGGCTCGGTTTAGGCCAGTCTTAAAAAGTCTTGAATGTAATTTGTTGAAACCTGCAGAAACCCTGCTTCAACTTTGACTTCATGAAAAAGCTGTATAATGTGATGAGCTCCCAATTTAGTCATATGGCAAGTTTTTGTTGTATTTAATACTCTGTAATGGTTATTGTTTTGTCTCCATTTTTCTGCTTAGCTTGATCATTTACATTTTTGGCATTTGTCAGATGCCCTGTCCGTCTAAGCAGTTGAGCACTAAGGGCCTTGCCCAAGGGCCCAACATTGGTGGTGCTGGGATTTAAACCTGTGACATTCTGGTCCAGTGTCCAACCATTTCTTATCACACAGGGAACTACACCAATGCTAAAACCTTTTGTTGAAAAATTTGATGAAACTTTATTGACTGGACATTCTATGTTCTATGTCTGGTTCCTTAAACCGTACCATTTCAGGGAGTTTTTTTTCTGCCACTGTCGCCACTGGCGCAATCATTAGGGACAAACTTAGAGGCAGGATGTATGAATTAAGATTTTATAACCTACATATTTTCATGAAGTTGCTTTGGGACAATGTCAGTGCACTCAACAAATACATTGGAATTATGTAGAATTTAATTGCCTTTTATTTGACCCAAAAACTCACACCAGCAGGTATTTGCGATTTCCCAAAAGCACCACAAATGCTTTTCTTTTGTTCCCCTAAAGACCTCTTTTCCAGGTGTTTCTGGATGTTACTTTGAAATGATGTTGCCACAAACATGATTTGTTCTAAAACTGTAATAGAAATAAAAGGCTGTATTGATTTTCTACAGTCAGAAATATTTACCACCCTGCAAGAGATTTGTCTGGACCATGGTTTATTTTAGATGGGGGTGTACTGGTTCTTGTTGGACCACTTGTTGTTGATTTAGGTGGGGGTGTAACATTTGTTGTAGTTTTAGGTGAGGGTGGTACAGTTGTTATAGTTTTAGGTGGGGGTGGTGTCGTTGTAGTTTTAGGTGGGGGTGTACCGGTTGTAATCACTTTGAGTGGGGGTGCACCGGTTGTTCTCGCATTAGTTGGGGGTGTACCAGTTGTTCTCGCTTTAGTTGGGGGTGTACCGGTTGTTCTCGCTTTAGTTTGGGGTGTACTGGTTGTTCTCACATTAAGTTGGGGTGTACCGGTTGTTCTCGCTTTAGTTGGGGGTGTACCGCTTGTTCTCGCTTTAGTTTGGGGTGTACCGCTTGTTCTCGCATTAAGTTGGGGTGTACCGGTTGTTCTCGCATTAAGTTGGGGTGTACCGGTTGTTCTCGCATTAGTTGGGGGTGTACCGGTTGTTCTTGCTTTAGTTAGGGTGTACCAGTTGTTGTCTCATTAGTTGGGGGTGTACCGGTTGTTCTCGCTTTAGTTTGGCGTGTACTGGTTGTTCTCACATTAAGTTGGGGTGTACCGGTTGTTCTCGCTTTAGTTGGGGGTGTACCGCTTGTTCTCGCTTTAGTTTGGTGTGTACCGCTTGTTCTTGCTTTAGTTTGGGCTGTACTGGTTGTTCTCACATTAAGTTGGGGTGTACCGGTTGTTCTCGCTTTAGTTAGGGTGTACCGGTTGTTGTCTCATTAGTTGGGGGTGTACCGGTTGTTCTCGCATTAGTTTGGGGGTGTACCGGTTGTTCTCGCATTAGTTGGGGGTGTACCGGTTGTTCTCGCATTAAGTTGGGGTGTACCGGTTGTTCTCGCATTAGTTGGGGGTGTACCGGTTGTTCTCGCATTAGTTGGGGGTGTACCGGTTGTTCTCACATTAGTTGGGGGTGTACCGGTTGTTCTTGCATTAGTTTGGGGTGTACCGGTTGTTCTCGCATTAGTTGGGGGTGTACCGGTTGTTTTCGCTTTAGGTGGCTGTCAGTAAGAACAACATTGTTCTAACTGGTAATCGCACTCAGGTGCCTCAGATTAATCCGACTTAGAGGTTCAAGCAGCAGCTTATGGAAACCATGAACTCATTGTGATGTGGTGATATTTTTCTCTACTTTACACTAAAACATGCTGGTTTTTGGGCAGAATCTGAGTTGAAATGCACCACATATAATTAGTTCTGTTAATTGTAAGTGATTATGATCAGTGATGTGACTTTTCCAGTGCTAAATGGCATTTTACCCTATTTTTAGTACCAACATGTATGTGGTATGTGCTGAATGACTCGATGAGAAGGATGTAGAGAACACAGGCTCTATCCCTCGCTCCACTTCTCTGTTTTCAGTACTGAGACAGGTTTAATGAGCATTTAATTCTCATGCCTAAGAGCCAGGTAGGAGTTTTTAAACGTAAAAAGCGAGACGGTTGATGATGAGAGCGAAACCCCCGCCCTGTTCTGCTTTGCATGTCCGTTATTCAGCAATTCAGCACTCTTTCATCACTCCTTCTTTTTCTCTCTCCTTCTTTTTTTTCTTACTTTTTTTTAACACAGACTAATGTATATTACATGTGTTGCCTGGTGCATTAATATTAAACCAGAATGTGAGTTTTGTGTTCTTACTAATCCCTGTCCCACCTCAACTTGGATGAGTCCATGGCATAGATATGGATTTTATGTTTTTATTTTTTCTTTATTTGCACATTTTAACCCCTTTTACATTGCATTATGTGTAAACACAAGCGTGTGTCATGTTTCTGTATTAAATTGCCAGCTTGGGACAAATCTGTACCTCAAAAAAACAAACAATTGAGACGTTTAGTCGTCCTGGTATTTACTTATTTATTCGGTAAAAGCTCAAATCATTTTTACACTCCACCCTAAAACAGCCCCCCACCCCCAGTGCTGATTGTTAGTGAGTATAATTACCCAGCCGTGCCCCGATCGTCTAGTTAACGAACTAAAAAAAAAACTTCCCATACGGCGCTATGCCAAAATCCCGTCGGCCCGGGACGCGCTCATAACGGCGCTGTCACGCTGACACAATCACGCCTGTTTGGCAAACACGTAAATAGACGCCGGTGCTGCCATGGAGACGGGCCGACACTCGATAACGAGGAGTGTGGCGTCGAGCGGATTTTGCTTCGCCGGCCTGCTGTCAGCTCGCCACGTCTGGAAACAGTGACTCAGCCCGATGTAGGGTTTCACTCTGGGGACAAAATTACAGTTACGCTTCAGTACGCAGGACGATCCCACACGTCCGACCCTGGGGTTAATGTCTAGATGTTCCTCGATTTGTTCTCCTCGGAGGTTCACACCTACTCTTACAATTAGGTCATTTGATCACAACTGATCACATGTGATCAATGTATGTAAGTTCATTTCTTTACTCATTAAAAAGACATTTGTATATACATACATAGACTCTAAAGCTGTTGGACACCCGGCTTTTCCAGCCATGTGTGCTGCTTCTTCTCTGTTAAAGTTTAAGGCACACAATTGTCTTTGGATGCATTTGGTAGCATTAAAATGTTCCGTTTACTTGAACTAGGAAACGCAAACCTGCTCCAGCAGGACATTGACCCCCTGCACATGGAAATGTGCTTATCATGGGTTCAGAGATGTGGAAGATCTCCTGTCCAGAGCTCTGAATCTCAAACCTATTGGGATGAATGTGAACTCTGAGCCCACCCCAGGGCTCCTCACCTCACCTACGTCACTACTTGACTTTACTAACTGGCTGAATGAGTACACAATCTAGTGAAACATCTGCCCAGAAAAGTAAAGGTTCCTCTAACAGCTTGATTTTCTCCATAAAGTTTATATATATATGTGTATGAATATTTAGATGTCACCGGATCGGTTTAGTAACATAATTGCCTTGAGTCATTGATTTGCATATTTTATAACGTGATCAGATTTTTCCCAAGCTCCTAACTCCCATCGTTTGCATTTATTTAATGTAATTGCCTGTATATGCCTGTTTTTTTTCATATGCCTGCTCGTTTCTTTTTTTTTTTGGTCTGGATTTATCATTTGGCTGTGCGTTTCTGTTCACCTTCTCACCCCCTCACCCCCCCCGTCCTGGTTCCCGTGCCGGGTTCTCATTCCGGTCCCGGTGCTGGCGTCTCTCACAGGTTGGATGGAGCAGCCGTAGTGCCGTGAGCTCCCCGTCCTGGTCTCCGGAGCACTCCGAGGCCTCGGACGCCTATAAGAACCGGCTGCAGCAGGGCGAGCTCGTGTGGACCGCCAGACTGGTAAATCGAGGGCTGTGGCAGGGGGCGGAGCCCGAGGGATATGTGGTGGTTGGGCGGATCGTCGCTAGTTTTCCCAAATACGATGTTTTTTAAGAGATATATATATATATATATATAAATATATATATAAATATATATATATATATTTACACAATGTATCATGACTGATAACTTCTCTGGTGTTTTCTATGCGAGTGAATCAGAGTATCCTCAGAGCTGACAGTTTTTTCCCCAGACGTGCAGGCAAAGCGATTTTTATGGATGCAAAGTAGGCAGGCTAACCGACGCGACCCAACTTTAACTTTAATGCAAATGACGCAATGTTCAAGCTAACAGTCAGAGTCTGGGACGACGTGTGTTTCATGTTTTTTTATGATACTCACGATAAGTCCCTGTTTTTCTTCCATTTATTTTATTGATAGATTTAATCGCATTCTGTTGAATTTGACTTGTAGACTAAAGACGTATGATTTCTGAACAGGTTTTGTATTGTGCGAATATCATACTAGCATTGGGAAACTAAAGATAGAGCACGCCCACTAGTGATCAGTGTGGAGAAAAGTTGTGTGAACTGAAAAGGGATCATAGATGCTGTGTGTGTGCATAGGGGGATATATGCAGGGTATGTGTAAGGGGTATGTGTGTATAGAGTGTATGTGTGGGGGTATGTGTGTATAGTGTGTATATGTGGGGGATGTGTAAAGGGTATGTGTGTATAAAGTGTATGTGTGGGGGGTATGTGTATGTGTGGGGGATGTGTGTATAGAGGGTATGTGTAAGGGGTATGTGTGTATAGTGTGTTTATGTGGGGGATGGTTAAGGGGAATGTGTGTATAGAGTGGTGGTTTTTGTATAGTGGGGGTATGTATAGGTGGGTATGTATAGGTTGTTTATGTATAATGGCGGTATGTATAGTGGGGATATGTATGGGGGTATGTATAGGTTGGGTATGTATAGTGGGGGTATGTATTGGGGGTATCTATAGGTTGCGTATGTATGGGGGGTATGTATTGGTTGGGCATGTATGGTGGTATGTATAGGTTGCGTATGTATGTGGGTATGTATAGGTTGCGTATGTATGGGGGTATGTATAGATTGCGCATGTATGGGGGTATGTATAGGTTGCGTATGTATGTGGGTATGTATAGGTTGCGTATGTATGGGGGTATGTATAGATTGCGCATGTATGGGGGTATGTATAGGTTGCGCATGTATTGGGGTATGTATAGGTTGCGCATGTATGGGGGTATGTATAGATTCCGCATGTATGGGGGTATGTATAGGTTGCGCATGTATGGCGGGGTATGTATAGGTTGCGCATGTATGGCGGGGGTATGTATCAGTTGGGTATGTATAGGTTCCGCATGTATGGCGGGGGTATGTATCAGTTGGGTATGTATAGGTTGTGTATGTATGGGGGTATGTATAGGTTGGGTATGTATGGGAGGTATGTAGTGGGAGTACGTATGGTGGGGGTATGTATAGGTTGGGTACGTATGGTAGGGTATGTATAGGGGGGTACATATGACAGGGGTATGTATGGGGGGTATGTATAGGTTGGATATGTATAGGTTGGGTATGTATGGTGGGCTTATATATAGGTTGGGTATGTATAGTGGCCGTATGTATAGGTTGGGTATGTATGGCGGGGTATGTATAGGTTGGGTATGTATGGTGGGGGTATTTATAGGTTGGGTATGTATGGCGGGGTATGTATAGGTTGGGTATGTATGGTGGGCTTATGTATAGGTTGGGTATGTATGGCGGGGTATGTATAGGTTGGGTATGTATAGTGGGCTTATGTATAGGTTGGGTATGTATGGCGGGGTATGTATAGGTTGGGTATGTATGGTGGGCTTATGTATAGGTTGGGTATGTATGGTGGGGTATGTATAGGGTGGGTATGTAAAGTGGGGTTATGTATAGGTTGGGT
>MU551684.1:481530-486930 GCA_024362625.1 Silurus asotus | reverse complement strand
GGGTATGTATAGGTTGGGTATGTATGGCGGGGTATGTATAGGTTGGGTATGTATGGTGGGCTTATGTATAGGTTGGGTATGTTTGGCGGGGTATGTATAGGTTGGGTATGTATGGTGGGGTATGTATAGGTTGGGTATGTATGGTGGGCTTATGTATAGGTTGGGTATGTATGGTGGGGGGTATCTATAGGGGGTATATAAATAGGGGAGGTATCAGCGGACAGAAACCTTCAGCAGCATTTCCCTCAACCCCCCTCTGCCTGTTCTAAGGGAGGAGTCCAGACACGGGGAAATGATGCAGGAAAAGGAAATGAGGAAGTGCAATTAAAGAAACGAGAGGGAACCACCGATCGCTTATCTTCCTGCGTGTGCACGATAACGTCCCCTGCCACGCCTTTCCCAAATGAATCCCTGCTGCGTGCGTTTTTCACATGGTACACGTACCGTACCGTTCCGAGAGACCCAGAATGGAGAATAGATAGGAACAAGCAGGAGAAAAAAAAAAAAGAAATTTTAAATAAAAAATAAACATAAAACTAAAACCATGTGATGAACAGTGAGAGTACAGATTTAATTGCGTTATAGTGATACGATGTCTGATCTGATTACGCACTGAGGTTTGACTCGGCTCTCATGTCGCTGATGTTATTTAATTCACGCTGAATCTATTTCAGTTTTAAACCGATATTAAATATATGCACTGCGTCTCTGGAATTAAAGGAAAATCGGATGAGACCAATATCCAGAGGTCTCATCCGGTGGAGGTTGTAGATGTAAAAGAGATCTCGCTGTCCTACAAGTGGACGAGGTGCACGTCTCGCGTTTTTTACTCCATAATTAATTTGAGCTGTAACGAGTTGCAGACTGTACAGGTGTCAGGGTTGACCTCTTCCTCCACCTCCTCCTCCACCTCTTCCTCGTCCGTCTTGAGCAGTCTCTCGAAATGAATGTGAAGTTTTTTGTCTTGAGTGTGTAATTATCTGGGAGGAAGCAGGATTCAGGCCAGAGAGAAGTGTGACTCGTTGCTATCAGATGTGGGTCAGGGACCAGGAACAGCGCTGTAACCTGAACCCAGGGCCAGAGTCATGTTCCACTCTGATGGACACACACACACACACACACACACACCACTAACAAGCTTACCTTTACACACACTTTCCTCATATTTTTATGTTGGGTGATGAACAGATGTAATGGTAAAATGGGATGAGACTGATGGGACAGGACTTGGATGACTGATCAGTACAGATATGATGGGTGAGAACTTGTATAACGAAACTGGACGGAAGGGACTGGGCAGGATGGGGTGGGACAGGACTGGATGGATGGGAGGGAACAGGATGGAAGTGGACACATGAATGTGACAGGATGGGGTGGGACAGAACTGGACATGAATGTGACAGGACGGGGTGGGACAGGACTGGATGGAAGTGGACACATGAATGTGACAGGATGGGGTGGGACAGAACTGGACATGAATGTGACAGGACGGGGTGGGACAGGACTGGATGGAAGTGGACACATGAATGTGACAGGATGGGGTGGGACAGGACTGGACATGAATGTGACAGGACGGGGTGGGACAGGACTGGACGGAAGTGGACACATGAATGGATTAAGTGGCCTGGTTTAGGGCAGAGTGGGTTAAAAGCAACCAAGTAAGGGATATATTGTGTTGATAAAATATTTTTGTATTTTTGGGACACACACACACACACACACACACACACACACACACACACACACACACACACACACACCTTGTCATTTTTGTTAATCATATTAGGAATTCTTTTTTTTAACCTCTCTCTCTCTCTCTCTCTCTCTCTCTCTTTCTCTCAGGGCCGTGGATCAGGTTTTCCTGGGCGGAGACGTCCTCGAGGAGCGAATCTTTCAGGTCGAGGGGGAAGAGGACGAGCTCGTCTAAAGCTGGACAGCAGCCTTCTGGTGACCCCTGGGGTACAAATTCATCCTACAGCACTCTCCATTCTACACAATCATCATCATCATCGTCATCATCATCATCGTCCTGTTTCTAATTCTGACACCAGGACAATGTTCACCTCCTCCACACCTCCATTCTTTATTAATGTCACTCACACACTCACTCACTCACACACACACACACACACACACACACACACACACACACACACACCTTAATAGAGAGGAGGAAGATGGATAGATAGAAAGAGACAGAAAGAGAGATGGGTATGGAGAGAGAGAGAGAGAGAGAGAGAGAGAGATTGATAGATAGTTGATATGTACATTAAAATGTTTATAGATATTTACTGTAGTAAAATAATTAGAAAAGTATTGTGTGTGTGTGTGTGTGTGTGTGTGTGTGTGTGTGTGTGTGTGTGTAGGTGAACTTTCTTGAGACTCCTCATGTGGTGAAAGAAGAAGAGGAGAACGCTATGCACAATACAGTCGTCATGTTCTCCAGCTCTGACACCTTCACACTCAGACAGGTGTGTGTCGGGGTGTCTGTGGGGGTGTGGGTGTGTGTGTGTGTGTGTAGGTGGGTGTGTGTAGGTGGGTGTGTCGGTCTGTGTTATTGTATATTGTTTATTATATTATTTTGTTATTATTAATTGTTTTCAATTGTGTTAGTGTGTGTGTTGTGTGTGTTGGTGGGGGTGGGTGTCTGTGTGTTTTTGTACATTGTTTATTTTATCATTGTTTATTTTATCATTGTGTACATGTTATTGTCATTTCTTTTAATTTTTGTTAGTGTGTTTCAGTGGATAGGTGTGTGTATTGGTTGGTGTGTGTGTCTGCAGTGTGTGTGTGTATTTTATATTGTTTATTTTATAATTGTGTGTGTCAGTGGGGGTGTGTGTTATTGTATATTGTTTATTTTATCATTGTGTACTTATTGTCATTCTATTGCTATCTCTTCCCCCCCACCTTTTTTTCCTCACTCTATTTCTTTTATATTTACTTCCTCCCTTTTTCCTTCTCTCTCTCTCTCTCTCTCTCTCTCTCTCTCTCTGTAGGATATGTGTTTGGTGTGTGGGAGTTTTGGTCAGGGTGCCGAGGGGAGACTCCTGGCCTGTTCTCAGTGTGGTCAATGCTATCATCCGTTCTGCGTCAACATTAAGGTAACATTTCACTCCCCACACACACACACACAAACACACACACACACACGGGTGCACACACACACACGGGTGCACACACACACAATATTTTATATTTTCCAATTATTTATTTAACTCTGTACTTTGAGGTGCTGTAAATCTTATTTAAGCTTGGTGTGTGTGTGTGTGTGTGTGTGTGTGTGTGTGTGTGTGTGTGTGTGTGTGTGTGTATTTGAGAGAGAACTGTAATTATTCACCAGAGCTGTTGGTGATTAATGAGAGTAGGTCTGAGGGTGAGGAGCTCTCCTGTCTTTGACCCAGTCACAGAAATCCCTTTAGCCCCTGCTCCTACTTCTGCTCCTCTAAACACTGCACAGCTGTTTACAGCCGCTGAGGTTCAAACCTCATTACATCTCATTATGAAGGAGTGGGGTGGAGAAGGGAGGAGAAGTGTGGAGAAAAGAAGGAGCAGTGGAGAGAAGGGAGGAGCATAGCAGTGGGGAGATGGAAGGGAGGAGCAGTGGGGAGATGGAAGGGAGGAGCAGTGGGGAGATGGGAGGGAGGAGCAGTGGGGAGATGGGAGGAGCGGAGCAGTGGGGAGATGGGAGGAGAGGAGCAGTGTGGAGATGGGGGGAGTGGAGCAGTGGGGAGATGGGAGGAGCGGAGCAGTCGAGAGGTGGAAGGGAGGAGCAGTGTGGAGATGGAAGGGAGGAGCAGTGTAGAGATGGAAGGGAGGAGCAGTGGGGAGATGGGAGGAGCGGAGCAGTGGGGAGATGGGAGGAGCGGAGCAGTGGGGAGATGGGAGGAGCGGAGCAGTCGAGAGGTGGAAGGGAGGAGCAGTGGGGAGAAGGGAGGAGCAGTGAGGAGCAGTGGGGAGATGGGAGGAGCGGAGCAGTGGAGAGGTGGAAGGGAGGAGCAGTGGGGAGAAGGGACGAGCAGTGAGGAGAAGTGAGGAGCAGTGGGGAGATGGGAGGAGCGGAGCAGTGTGGAATAGGGAAAAGCATTGTGTGGCTCAGTGAGGATTGATTGCTCTGAACCTGCTGGTACCGGTGTAAATGTTCCTGTATCGCCTTCTGGATGAGAGAGGAGGTTAAACAGTTGTGATTGGGATGTGAGGAGTCCCTGATGATGATGATGATGATGATGGTTATGATGATGAAGATGAGCTCTGTGCTGTGGTGGAGCTGGGAGGGATAAGCTGATTAAGATATCAGGGGAATCCTGAACTTTCTTTGATGTATTCTTAAAAAATATAGATGCTGTTGCGCTTTAAGTGTGCTCCCAGGATGCAGGAGACACGCTCTGCTTCAGTCCTGGTGATGAGGACGTGGGATTGTGTGCTGCTTAATGAACTTGTTAGAAACGAGAAATTGTTAGTTTTGAGGAAAGTCTGTATTTTATTGAGATTTTCTGGGATTATTCGTTTTTATTTAAACCTGCGGCATTTTCATCTCGAAGACGGAAAGTCTGCTGTTGCTGCTGTGGTGTAGTTTCCCCCTCCTGTAGAACTGCCCCGAGTTGCGGAGGGGGAGGGGGAGGGGCACGGACGTGTCTCTCTGGATTATTTATATCCGGGATGAGTCACGACTCTGAGCTGGAGCTGATCAAATCCATCACGCCTGCTGGCTGTGTGCTGTGACGTCACCAACTCACCACCAGAGTGATTTTTCCCTCTGCACACTCGTCCACTGATCTGTACACAACTCTCCATCCTGCAGGAGACACACACACACACACACACAGATACATGCACATAACCACGCACACACGCACACACGCACACACACACAGATACACGCACATACTCACACACAGAAACATGCCCACATGCACACACACACACACACACACACACAGATACACGCACAGAACCACATACAGATACATGCACATACTCTCACACACAGAAACATGCCCACACACACACACACACATACACACTCATTCCATACACACTCATACCACACACACACAAACACTTATACCTACCACACACACACACACACACACACACACTTATACCACACACACTCTCTCATACCACACAGCCCCACAGACACACACACACTCTCATACCATACATACACACACCCCACACTTATACCACACACTCACTCATATCACACACACTCATCAAACACACACCCACTCAAACCATACACAGACACACACTCATACCACACACTGGTGTACATAGACAAATACACATGTACATATTCAAACTGACACACACACACACACACACACCACACACTGGTGTACATAGACAAATACACATGTACATATTCAAACTGACACACACACACCCACACACCAC